>SMSQ01009647.1:7169-18234 GCA_019453375.1 Ctenoplectra terminalis | reverse complement strand
TTACTGCACTTCAGCATGAAATCAGGAATCCGTCAAATTGACGGGTTGATNACAATTTAAGAAGCTGATTTTTTCCTTTTTGGCTTTCTTCGTATGCTTCCTTTATACTTTGCATACGCGTTCCATAATATTTTAATCAAGACTCTGCTTGTTAAAGAATCTTTAAAACATATTTTCACCAGATCAAATTATGCATGACCAACACAAGAAAGCAATATGGAAAAATTTGAATTTAACAGTGTTAAGAAATGCTTCTCTAAAATATGTTTAATTACAGTTACAAGATCAATAATGTAGATGGTCTAAGATTTTTACACAGTACTGTAGTTAGTGTACATTATTTCAATTCTTAATTTCTTTCAATGTTCCTTTCAATGTATCTATCCAAAATTAAAAATGCTATATAAGCGAATAATATTTTATGAATTTAATTTTCAGAACATAGCAAGAAATATAGCAAAACGCATTTGTAGTAATTATCAGGATCGTTCTCTTATAAAAAAGAGAGCATACCAAAATGGTTCGAGTTTATTTCAAACTGGTAAAATTTCAAAACGATAACGAGATCAAAACAACAGTTCGTTTATTTTTTCCAGTCAAAACCCAAAATTTTTATAATAATAGAAACACTGAAGAAGAGCGGTAGAAATTAATAACGATTGCTTTATTGCGCTATATGTAAAAAACGACTTCACGGAATTTGTGCAGCAAAATCTCTTGTAATAAGCGAGAGTAAAAAATATTTTTGTTGGTAAAAACTACTTTTTATATAATAATTACTATAATAAATTATATTTTTATATAATAAATTACTATCGTTTTTATTATTTTGCACAAAAAAAACTACGCATTTTATTCCGCACTTTTACCATGTAAGAAAATTTTTCAGCAATCAAACGGTTAATATAAAAATATTTCACTATGTAAAATACGTATTTATAAGGTACACGGTACGATAACAATCGAACCAAATTGCAATGCATCCAGTTAACAAGGATTTTCCTAGCAACATCGATATCGTCGTCGAATTCACGACGTCACGAGGCAGAACCACGTAGGATTCAGCGCGAGTACGATCGCACGAATTAATCATGGCCGCCTCGTCGGCAATTATCGGCGCTGGCGAACGAAAGGAATTTCACTGATTGAGTGTTACGTACCCCTCGAGAGGGAAGAATTCGAGAAAAGACGGGAAACGAGCGAGCGAAAGGGAGGAGCAAAACGTCGCCGGGCAAGCTCGATTCTCGTTTTTCCTGCCACGGTATCGCTCATTTATACTGTACCCGAGGTCCAGTCGTAATCGCGAGTAGCTCGTTAACGCGCTCCCTGAACTGGTCGAAGGATAACTTTGGCGTCGATAAAAAGCTAATAATGCCGACCTTTAATAAGCGTCGACGTATAATTTACCCTCCAACTCGCTCTCCTGCTTTCCTTCTCACACTTCCAATCTCCCTCTGTTTGCTTATTCCTGACGTTCTCGTGTTTTTTTTTCTTTTTTTTCTTTTTTTATTCATTTTTTTTCTCCTCTCCTTTTTGTCGACCCTGTTCACCGGAACAGCGTTTCCTCTCTTTCCGACAACATCCAATGGAAAATAATTAACACGAGTTCCATGATCGCATGCATTACGAAGCATTTTGTGCAGACGCGCGGCCAGGAGGAATTGTAATTTGATCTGATTTCTGTTTATTTTAAACAGAAATTACGCTTCACTTTAAAAGGGGTGCGTTCGGTTGCATTTTGTTCCGTAATTGAATTTCAAAGGTATATTTCAATATCGAAAAGTTGGCGTTGAACAAAGAATGTTGAAATTTAAATGAGAATCGAACGCGCGCAGTTTGCAAGGATAAAGTTTCCGGTTTGATGTTATTGTTACAATACCGACATATTTTTTCAGGAAGAATCGAAACGGTCGGTGGTAAATATTATCCTCGAACAGAGGTGGGTGTATAAATTTACATTTTATCGAGTACTTGGGAAATTATTTGTGTTTTTGTTAAGTCAAATCTGTTGGAACGTTAAAGACGACACGTCGAAAGTGTAACGAGGAACCGCAATTTTTTGTGTAAACTGTTACAAATTTCTGATTAGAATTTATCAAATACCGAAAGCACTTCTCTATCAAAATTAACAATGTGAAATCTTGTGCGATCGATGTGTAATTTGGTTTCTTTTTTTAACACGTTAAGCGCCACGTCGGTCTCTAAGGACCGACTCTGAAATTTTCGTTTAGGCATCGTTGGTTTTTGAGGACTGACAGTATCAATTTAAAGAAATAATACCTTATAATATAATTAATCATTAATCATTAATAATATAATAATATAATATAATATAATTATAATTAATAGGTATTATTAAATCACATACGACTTTGTAGGCTTTTATAATTTTCTTCTTAAATTCTTAACTATTTTTGGATCAAATATTTTTGAATTAATATCACAGCGCACAGCCTAACGGAAAGTCGACCGAAATCGGCGTGGCGTTTAACGTGTTAATCAATTTTTATTTTAAATTGATCATGTGTTAGTACTGAATGAAACTTGAAATTGAACCACGCATCGAAACTTAACACTAAAATTACCAAAGGAGTCGAAGTGGCCAGACTGTAATTTCTTACAGAAATTCTATTAATCGACACTGGTGTATTTTTAAGAATTCTTCGTGATTTATTGTAAGTGTTAAAAATAAGCGTTATTATACAGTATAGTATACATACATTTTTAATGTTTTAGAAATAGTCTTGCAAGGGTCAGGTATTGGTTTATGGCACTCAGCGAGTGTCTGGCTTTTCCTTTGCGTTTTTCGTTAGTTCGATTTAGTCCTTCAAGCTAAGAACAGCATTCCAGATCATTTTTATAAAACATCATTAATAGATATTAGTAAATATACTTAGTTAAAACCCTGTTGAATTTATTTTACAAATAAATATTCAATAGTAAGAAATATAGATCGAGATTTATTTCCCTTGCATTCTGAATTTTTTTCAAATATTTGTAATTTTGATTTCTTTGATAGAAGGAAGTACATTTTAATCGTCGGTAATTCTACTGCTAATTGTTCCACTTTGTAAGGATAATTACATACTTCGTTGAAATATTTACACTTTGTAAGGATAATTACATCCTGCGCAAAAATCTTTATTTCTGGTCCCTCCCTGAATCGTTGCTCTAAGACTTCCTCTTTCATCAAGCATCGTTCGTTCTTAAGAAGATTCAGCCCCTGTACACGCGAAGACGAACACATTCAGACTTGTTACTTACGTGTTACACTGACACACAGCCACGATTCTTACTCCGCAAACATCACGGACACGTATCACCCTTAAAAATTTTCGCTTCCAGGGTATTCACACTTTAGAATAAGGAATTTTCGTTTATGTACCTGTGTCATGAAAGCACGCCGCCACGATGTAATTTTCTAAGTCGATCTGCATATTTTTCAGATTTAAGTGACGTATGAATTTACAATTTGCAAGTCTAATTGTGGAGAGCACGCGAACGATCGGTTAGATTCAGTTATTAGATTAAATATTTTTATATTCAAATGTGGGAATCGATTTTCGTTTTAAATTGAAATTTGTTAAAAATGGAACGCAAACTTGTACGTCCTGCTATGACAATTCTCTCGTTTATAAAGATTAACCTTTTGGCCACATTTGACGTATCAGAATGTCATGCATTTTGTTAAAATGCCCCAGATTAGGCTTCCCAGAGAGGCGAAATTGTTTTACGACCTCTCTTCGGAAAACCTTCACACCTGGACACCACGCGCGCCTGACCCAAGCGAACGGGACCAGATACCGTTATATTTCAAACAATAGAACAAAATTTATAAACATTTTCCCACTTTCACCAAGTCGACGCTTCCAACCCTCGCTACATTAGACGCACCCATAGCAAAAATCATCCGATAGAAAATACAATCTACCCACTCCGTACACGCTGAAAACCCAATCACACCAGAGACAACATTTATAAAAGACTATACGCGAACACTCAGGAGACATTAAAAAATCATCGGAGATTCAAAAAGCCATCAAAAACGTTCAATCAAACGTTCAAGACATTCATCAAGCAGACACTCTTTCGAGACACAACCGAATTTCGTAGACACGCGTCAATAAAGCAAGCATTTTGTACATCACGCAATCTTTACGAAATAAAACAATGAATACAGTCCACTCAAGTTTGTAAAAAGGGTTTCAGTTGGACCACGATTCTCTGAGTGCAAAACCTGCGTCATTTAATCGTCGCGCACCAAACCGTCGATGCTGTGACGCAAAACACATTTATTTGGGCAAAGACGCACATGACGATCTGAAACGTCGTTGAAATAGAGACGACATTTAGTTAGTTTATTCTGGTTTATTTCAAAGTAACGCGTATCTGTTGCAACAGAACAAATAATTTCAATATTTTCGTAAACCTTATTTAATGAAAGTTGTGATTTTGAACGACCTGATGAAGAATTTTTTAATGATTCTTTAAGCGATGAAGGGGAATTTCGAAATGAAAATGATGAAGAATATATCGAACTAGAAAGTGATAACGATAGTGAAATTATTCCAAGACGTAAAAGACGTACAAGATGCTTATCAAGCAGCGATAGTGAATCTTCCCGTGAAAAATTAGATGAATGGATTTGGGAAGAAAAAGAATATGTAACTGATGTTTTAAAAGTATTTTGTAATACTAACTGCTTAAAGTTATTTCAATATTATGTAGGAGTATATATAACGAATAATACGAAATAAATTAATTCTTGCATAAAATCTACTGCTTCTACTTGCCCACATAATTAAATGCGCTCCAAGTGCAAAAAAATTTTCAAATAAATGTGTGCCCAAAGGGTTAAAAATACTAATCTTAATTCGACAATTGTTCTTAAATTCTATACGATCGAAAAAAAAAAAACAACTTCGTATAATAAAAATATCTTTTGATAATTAGAAATATAAACATATTTGAAAGCAACATCTAAAACATATTTCTTATGAATTTATAATAATTGTACGGTATAATGTAATGATACAGCAACAACAGTAGTTGTGTGCAAGGTTTACTTTTCCCCTAATCTGTTCACCATAATTTCAAAGCAAAGCTATTCACACATCAAGACTATTGCATTAACGCTGAAGAAATAATATCATTTTTCCTACGATTCGATACCAGCAGAAACGGAATGCATTCAGGAACATATTGTGCAGAAAAGAAATTGAAAAAAGGAACTACAGTAACCTATAATGTTACGGTTCATGGCAGCGGTATGTGGTTGCGTAAATCGCGATATTACGACTGAAAATTGCATCGTATTCCCTTGGGTAAAGGAATGTCAGAGACATAGTGCACGGATATTTGGCATCGATATAAAATCTTTGTGATCAACGGCACAAAGGTACCGTGTGCATTCGTATCTCGTAGAAACTACTGATTTTCACTTTAAGAACGCGGATATTGTTTTTAATCGATTTAATTAATTTAACAGCGAAAAATCGCACGCATTAAATGTATTTTTAATCTCAAAATACTGCAACAAAAGAGCTTTAAAATTAAAGTGTTACGAACTTTGAAATGAAACATTAAATAACGAGATTTGGTCCTTTATATTTTGAGAAGTTTAAGTAATTTTTATAAATTGTAGAGATTTTAAAAGATTTGAACTATTATAGTAATTATTAGGTCAGCCCATAAATAATGTCTTTCCTTGACGCTAATTTTCATTGTACGATATTAATATTTGTATTAGTTTTTAATCATGACTGTACTGACCATTGTTTTTTATGAATTTTTCTTATCTCTCAAGTAGTTTCTGGATTCCTTCTTCAAAAAATTTGGAATACTTTTACCTAAAAATCTTCTTCAATGCTTACTTTAACACTAGAACTACCGAGGATTAAAATATACTTATTTCTACCGAAGAAATCAGAGTGGAAAATATATAAAATAATATCTGATGGAATTCAGACAAAAGTTTATCCATATTTTTAATAATATTTTATTTAATTATATTAAATATTCTATTTAAATAATAGAAAATCGCGAAAAATTTTCCCAAAGGCACCGTTGTTAATTTATAAAGATTCTGTAAAAAAATTACGAATGGTTCATTTTGACTATTTTGGTAGTTCTAGTGTTAAATGACCATTATCGTAGAATTTTTGTTGTCGATTAAAAAATGTTATAATGATTGGAATAAGTAGTAGTTGGTTGTGGCGAACGTGGTATCAGTTTCCAATTGTAATTTTTAGTTTTTTAAACGCTATATCACACACGGCAAAGGCGACCTTAGAAAAAATTAAACACTTCCACCATGTTTTTATTTAATAAACCATAAAATTATTTAACGGATGGGAAAAAATCGTGAAAAGTAATAGTCAACATATCGATGATTAAAAATAAATGTATGTTTAATATTTCGTAATAAAAATTGCTGTCGAGGAACGACATTACTTATGGGATAACCTAATAGTTGCAATAGATCGTAGTAGAGCTTGTTTTCTTTTTTTTTGTATGGCGTATGTTCAGAAAATAAGATATAATTAAATACTTCACAGAATGGTACATGCAATTCTCGATTTTCTTTTTTTTTTTAACTGAAATTCTCTTTTAAAAATATTCTATATTTTCTTTTAAAAATATTTTTAATCCTATTTCTTCGCGTTACAGAAATGTAACCAGTGAAAATGAAAATAATTGTTTGGTAGTTAAACAGTGGGTGCGCTTATTTATCGCGTTTAGTTAAAACACAAGAGTAATTAACTGTTGACTAAAAATATGCAATGTTTGCTATGAAAACATGGACTTAAACACAGTAGGAATTAAGTACACATTTTACGTTATTAAACAGCTGTACATAAATTTGCTGAGGAAAATATTAAATTTGATACGAGGAAGCAAGAAATAAACTATTTACTCAAAAAATTAAAGAAGCAGTGTTACCTCATTTAATACCACGTTAGCTTTTTTTTTTTTTTAAGTGACCCATGGAAATTTAAATCCCGTTAAGTCGAATTATTTTTTCTACAATTATAAGAATATTTTTTTATCAATAATTTATATCTGTAGTTAACCGTATCAGAGCCAATCATAATTTAACAACTTCCCTATTTCGTATCGGTATCGTTAGCGAAGCCAGATCTAGATACGGTTGTGTATTTGAAAATTTGGACCATCTATTGTAGCAGTGCAGCCTCTACAATTCACAAAGGGTCAAGCTTATCAAAAACTTATGCAAGCTCTAGTTACAACTTCCTCTAAAAGCTGATTTATTAATTACTAGACCTAAAATCGAAGCCTGTTTCAGCATTTACACATTCTTAACACTAGATTTACGGGGATTAATTGGACCATTTTACGGGTATATTGAACTGTGCTTTTTTTATAATAACATTAGTACATTTTATTTGAAATTAATGGGTTTTTATTCGCACAGATTTAGTTAGTACGTTTCTCGCATTTAAATTTCATTTTGAGTGTACATTTTCTACACAGATAATTACTGCACTTCAGCATGAAATCAGGAATCCGTCAAATTGACGGGTTCCGTAAATCTAGTGTTAAAAGACTGCAACCTTAACTTATAATATATTTCTTTATTTCTTTTAATAACAAATTTAATTTATTCTCAAGCAAAACTGTTATACCACATTTCTGGAATGTTATTTTCCCTGATTTTCTGTTTAACGTTTGTATTACAGATGCAGCTGTAATAAACTTCAGCTGAGCTTTCAAAAGCTTAATAAAAGAAAACTACACGTAAAGTTAGCATAAAAAAATGTTAACAGAATTGTTAAATCTACAATGACTTTCGCTTCTTTTTATAAATTCAACGTGATTTCCTAAAATACAACAACTGAAAAAATACCCAAACAATATAAAAGTGTTCGAACAATAATCTACTGAAAACAGAATAACAAAAAAACCTATAAAATGCTATAAATAAAGGAACATCAGATGCTGCCACGTGTAACCAGCTGCAAAAACACAAATATATCCAAAACACCGGTAACAAGTTTAATCACCTATCCAGAATACTCGAAATTTTGTATTATTTAATTTTTCCGATTTGCACACGTTATTAACATCCTAAGACATATGACCGTTAATTACTTTATAATTAACCCTCTGTGGCGCCATGTGACACAGAGGTTACACAGTTATGCATATGAGTTTCTAAAATTGTATGTTACTTATTTACTATTTTACGATTAAAATTACCGTAAAATGGTTTAATATTGTGTTATTTAACACTTTACCAACCGGGAGCCTATTAATCGGCTTTTTGCAACCAACGCTCAGCGACCGGGTGCCTATTAATCGGCTTCTTACAGCCAACGTTTATCTACCGCTTGCTGCTTAATACTAACATTGTGAAAATTAAAAACTTTATTCAATTTAATTACCCTACAATAAGAGAAACGATATACCAAGCACTCTCACGAATTTCGATTTAAAAACAGAGTTGCAAGAATAAGAGCTTATATTTCCGCACGATAGCTAAAACTGAGCCGGTGTTAGCGATGTATCCGCGCTCGAATGAACCGGTCGGTAAAATGAAACTTTTCCTGAGATGATTTCAAGCAACTTTTTCCTTTACGAAAGTGTCAAACTCTGCTTTTTTAACGAGTTATTAACAAAAAACACCGACCAATCACAGAGCGATCTTTCATTCGGATTCGATTTAATTTTCTTTCACACGTTGCTATAAGAAGTGTTTGAAAATGAAACAAATTTTCTTATTGCGAGATAAAGAAATTTATACAATTTAACTGTAATACAATGCATTCGATTGTCACGACAAATGAAACTCGTCATTGTTCATTTCGCCCTGAAATTACCATAACGAGTTGCCCTCGTCATTTTAGACCAAGCGGTTAAAACTCCAAATTCGGCGTGTGTCAGTTCCGTAACATTTCTTCTTAGCATCTAACAACCAAAATATCAGCTCCACGGTCCTTCTTACAAATACCTTGAGCCGATATTTCAGCAATAGAACACCCACACGAATCCAGCGACCGATAAACAAGTACCTATAACCGACACAAAAACCACGAACGCGCGGCTGTACTCCTAAAAATTAATTTCCTAGAAAAAAAAAGCTGCAATAAAAAAACAGACAGAGAACAAAAAGGATCCCACCCATCGTCGAACACCTTCACGTTCCTACATTTTCTTCGAGTCTCTCGGGTGTCACGCTTTAATCATCATTGAACAATTTTCTTACAGCAATCCAATTTCGTGGGCTGTTCACGCCACTGGACGACCAACCGAATTCCCTCAACGCCTACTCGTCCACAACCTTCAAATGGCTCTCTCTCTCTCTCTCTCTACTCTCATTAAGCGAAATGGACAGATAAATCACGATGAAAGGTAAATCAAAGTCGCTTCCAGCGCGGCTTGGAGCATTACGCAAAAGCAAAACCTTCAAAACGGAAGGACGAGCAGCCACCGACGGTATGGAGGTCCAGAAAAACTATCTCGCTCGATCATCGGAGTCGCCGCGACGGATTATCTAATGCTGGATTATGACATTGGAAAATTGGGTCGTGCTATCCAGCCAGTACGATTCGTCACGCCGCTGGTCACGCTGTAACGCCGTCCGTCCCACGAGTCTCTGCTAAGATCGGATAACGGATACTCGACCAACGGCTGCAGCGTTAACTAACATGACTGTCACACTCCCCTGGGGGAACGCGGGCAAGGATTACGGTGATATCGCGCGATCCTTCAGCCTTCGTGTCGTTTACGAGGGCACCGTTCGTTGCGACTTGTCGGAATATCTCTTTTTACGGCAGCGTTTTCGGTTGAGTTTTAATCAGGTTCCAGGATTTTCAGAGAGAATATTTTTGTAGCAAATGTGATTAAACTTCGCTCTTGTTGGATACGAAAATAATGAGAGGGAAAAATCGAAGCGTGCGACAGAGGAGAGGTCCCATAAATAATCCCAGCAGGAGCTAAGCTTCGAGCTCCGACGACTGTTTTTCAACAGGGTCTGACGGTAACAGAGAGAACCTTTGGCTGTTGGCAACACTACCCGAGATTTGGGAAACTGTCCGTTATCGGAGGACACTGTTCGAACATCGGACCGGACAATCGACTACCGAACGTTTACATCGGTTGATAAATATTCAAGGTGTTCCAAAAGGTCGCTTAGAATCATCTCAAGAATCACCTCTTAACCTGTTAACCGGGTCATTTTTCGATCAGAAGCTCCTTTATACTTTGAGTTAAAAATTAATAGAAAATAATACATTTTAATTGGATAGATTTTAATCATTGCAAATGTAAGTCTAATGTAATACGTTTTTTTTTATAAAAATATAACGATGCAGTCAAAAGTAAATCAATGTGAAAATAAATGATTACGTCCAAAATATAGGCAGTCCGCGTGACGAGTTTACTCGTCTTACCTGGTTAATAGGTTAAAGGAACTTACAGATCTTTTGGGACACCTTGTATAAATAAACTTAAAATGTAATACTCATTATATTTAGCACTAGACTAGTAAGTGGTAAAAATGACCCATTCGTAATTTTTTACAGAATCTTTATAAATTAAGTACGGTGCCGTTGAGCAGATTTTCCGCGATTTTCTGTTAATACGTTCCGTGCCACGTGTACCATTTGTGGCACACGTCAAACTTGATCTACAGGCCACGTGTACCATAAATAGTACGCACAGACGTATTCATTTAATCCGCCAAAAACATATGTTTTATGATAAATTTAATTCTATAAAATATATTTCCACTAAAAGAATGAGGCGTTAAACAAAAAGCAGTATAGAACAGAGCCCATAAATTTGTTTATTTGTTATATGTACAATAATTATGAACTACAAGTAATGGTTGATTTTTTTAAAGCAAGGGATGCATAGAAATGGCTTATTCGGGCAATCGCTGCAAAACGTCACAACTCTTTTAGTTTTTTGCCTTGCTACTTTAGTACAATACTGTTTTACATTTTTTTTATAGCAGGAAGCGCAACGTTTTCTAACATTTACCGCTTTGCCGTTTTGTTTTTTAATTTCGTGTCGTTTTCTAGAGGTATACTTCCAAAGCCTC
>SMSQ01009626.1:7039-77415 GCA_019453375.1 Ctenoplectra terminalis | reverse complement strand
CGCGACCGCCAGGACGTTTATTTTCATTCGAAAAAAAAAAAAATCAAACGGAATCGTTTTCATTTATTCTTCATCGAATTTGATTTTTAAAAAATTCTCGATATTAATTACACTGTAAATTAAATACTTATTTTGTTAAAAATATAATTCGAAGCTTTGATATTTGAATATCTGAGAATCTAAATTTTTTGAATGATAATTAAATTTTTTTGGGGTTAAAAAGTTCTGTTTAAGGGTGTAATTAATTACGGGCTTTTGTAATTATTAACAGAGTAATAATTATAATTATTTTGGATTTTAGAAGTAGCTAAATGCATAACCATGATTTTTATTTTTAAACACAAGTGAATTTAAATTTTTGAAATTTTTTGGAGACTCCAATTTTCTTTGAGAGTCTAATTAATTAAGTTTTCTAATTATTGGCAGGTTGATAGTTACGAATATTTCGAATTCTGAATGTTGCTAAATAGTTAACAATTATTTTTCTCGAAGTAAAATTTTCTTCGCGATAAAATATCTACCAAACTCGCTTTTTCACACAATAAAATTAATTCAGTGCCAATTACCATTAAAAATCTCTATCAGAATCGATTACCATAATTTTCTTCCACCTAACCTCAACATTTTCCGTAACAGCAACACCATAAACGACTCGGGATCCATTGAAGGTTAATGAAGTGGCTCGATTACGATTGGTAAACCTGAAAATCGGTTGATCTAAAATTCTAAGCGAAATTTTCTACAATCTTTGCACTCCCACGTTCCTCGTTCCCTATTTCAGTTCGAACGTTAATTAAGAAGAAACGTATACGAGATTCTGAATGGAAAACAGGCTTCTCTAAAAACTTTTTTTTCCCATTCAATTGGATTTTTTCGCCGCATTCCCATCCAATGTACACGCATACTTCTCATACAAATATTTTCTCCGATTATTGTATTCGTTCAGTTTTAATCATTATTCCATTTGTTTAATGTAAAACCTGAGAACAGGCTTCGTATAATTCATCATAGTTCGTATAGGGACTTTTATTGATATTCGTGCACTATGCAATTTTAGTCATCGCTACCTTCATATTGTCTTTCAAAGTTTTTTTATTCTGTCATAATCTCGTTTCTTCAATTCTTCACTAGTAAAACTCTTGACTACTAAAAAGTCACCAGATCTGACTAGTAACTTTAGAATCGCTGCTTGGAGTAGAGAGGTTATGTAAAAAATATTTCTCCACCTTGTTTTAGATGATTTCAAATTTGTTTATCATTTTTAGTGAACGAAGCTTTAACAATTATATTAATTATTTATGCTATATTAATTATGTAGCTTTAACAATTATATTAATTATTTATGCATTGTAAGAAAGAAAACAGTTACAGTACCGTTCATTAATATTAAAAAGTTTTTTTTCTTAATGTAATACGAAATGAATAATAAATAAATTTTTTTAAAATATTTCATACCATATATATAAGAGTACACATCGTAGTTTTATCACATCATGAAAGGGTTAATAGTATTAGGGGGTTAGCAAGTGTTTTCCTCTTGGTGTGGACCATGAACTTTCAGATGAAGGCTGTAGTGACCCACTTATGGGTCAGCAGACAGTGAACACGTTCAGTCTGAATTGTGCAAACATCAGGCCGCTCATTTGGATCAATGTCGATCCCTATCGACTGATCAAAAGTGCATCAGTTGTCTGGGAAAGGCATAGTTTACTTTTCGATATTGGGAATAGATAGGAAAGTTGAATTGAGGTTATGGTTGATCTCTACCTGGGATTGGGTTGGGGATCATGGGGTCATTAATTCCTCTAGACTAGTTATACTTAATAAAAAGGATTCTGAAAGGAAAAATTCAAATTCCAACACTGGTATCTTCAAAAAACTTTGAATTATCTATTAGTAATTTTTGGGGATTTTTTCGTGACTTCCTCTAAAAAATGTGGATAGGGATTCGTTTCATATTTTTAAGTTTCTCGATACAAATAGTTGGTAGTTGTGCTGAAATATCTAAGAAGAATAAATTCCCTATATCTGTTAGAATTTAAACACCTTGAATTATAAATTCCCCTATATCTAAATTTCTAGCACTTCCATTTCTTCCTTTGCTCAGAAATACCCCAGAAATAGCTAAGATCCAAAAAGAACCTAGTATTCTGAATTAAGTTACTAGAATCCATTTTAAGGTTATATCTTGAAACAAAAGAAACAAACTACTTCCTATACTGGCATCTAATTAATGTGACAGAATATAAATCGTGATGTTCACGACCCGAAGATAAACGAGCTCCTTTTAAACAGTCTAGCCGGCGTAACAATTACGTAATGGTTGTCGTAACGTGAACGAAAAGACCTGGTATCGCGTCTCGTCGTGATAATCGCGGCCCTGATGCGGGGATCGGGGTCAACGATAGTCGGAATCATCGGTTTCTCCACGAATGCAGTGGAAAAATTGACTGGCGTGGCTGAGCATGAGCTCTGATGTATCTTGCATCTAGGTCAGATCGACAACTCTTCTTGACTGGCTGTTTCAACAAAACGCAGTCGCCATTTTGTCACACTCATTTCAATTTTCGACAGCCATACCGTTACGATGCTTCTTCCAAGAGAATATATTCAAGAAGAGCAAAAATTGTTACCGAAAAGTCACTGGATCTGAATCCAGCGTGTCTAGGGACACTAGAAGGTCACTGCGGTAGACGTAAGGTGTTTAACTGTTTTTTTGTGACGACGTTTAAGGAAAGATTGCAATAACTGACGAGACTAGGAGCTAGCACAGCAAATGGCACAGCGATTGCACGCCTCTTACTCATTTCACCTCATTAGACTCTGCATATACCTAGCATTGTCATTATAGTAAACAACAGTTGGGGCTAATCAAGACATTCTGACAGCCGGTAATCTTAAAACAATTTGAAATGACAATTACATCCAATTACCTAGCACAGTTCTACAGTCTTACTGTTTCGATAAATCTCAGCAATCTTAACCTCTTCATCGGAACAAGAAAGCGATCTTAACCTCGACTACGGAGCCGAAAATTCGTCTTGGTTCAGAAAAATTTTATGCTCCGCCATTTTGTAAGGTGCAAGTTACCAAAGAGACACGTTCCACCAGATTATAGAGTCTTTCTCGGGCCTCTGTGGCCAGAATCCGAAGTCTGGAGTGGCCTCGAAGAGGATCTAACCCAGACCTAACCCAGACCAAGCCAGAGAAACTTGAGACGACGGGCTGCCGTGGTGATGGCAGCGCTTGCAGCGGTGTTGGTGCCGCTGCAGGATCGATCTGATGGCCTAGTTACCAGGAGAGAGTGAGACGCGGGCCAGCGAGAGGGAGAAGCCTAGGCAGACGCGTATACTGGGTGGGGCGAAAGTCGTGGCGCAGTTGGAAAGGGGGCTAATCCGAAGCTTGATGCCTGATTTATTACCATTCCCTGATTGGTGACATCTTGGGCCCTGTCTAGTGACTTTTTAAGAAGTTTTTTATATCATGACCGTTATTTTTATATTAGTAGGAAGGTTGGTATAAATTAACGGTAGGCCCGAATTAGGAAATATTTTTTTACAATTTTCTAGGGATTAAGGAAAAAGTTACCAAGATTGTAAGACTTATTGGCGCTGCTATATTCCCCCAAAATAGTGACTTCTCTTCTTTAAAATAATTTTTACAGTAAAACTACCCTTATCATTCTAAACACAAGGAAAAGAAATTTTCTGGGGATTAAGAACAAATTCCCTAGGGGTTTAGATGCCTATTGGAGCTAGCATACCGAGCAGAAATATTAGACCATCTCTAAAATTATTTCTATCGCAATTTTTATAGAACTACTGTTATCCTCCTGAATACCTTACTTTCAGTATCCCATAAATTTTTATTCCCAATATTATATTTTCGAATGAGAGGTGTAGATTTCACTAGACACCAATCTCCATCGAGCCATCCAACCTTACCCCAAAAAATCATAAAACAAATTCATCCCAGAGGAAGATTCCCTCTCTTTCAGCCTCACCCTATAGTGATCCAACTATGGCGTCCTTTCCAGATACGCCACACGCCGCTGGAGGCGTGGTGGTTGGGCACAGTCTCGACGCAGAGAGGGTTGCAGGGTGGGTGGTGTTGATCGGAGGTTGTAGCCGGGATACGAACCCTGGAGCGAGGACAGGCATTGACCTAGATGTCCTCTCCGCTTTCTCCATCCTCGTTGGGTGACTGTATCCCTGCAATCCTGCGTATCTTCTCCTAACTCCTCGTTCAACTGCAGACTGGCCCTGGGCTGGCAGTCTTCCATAGATATTCTTTTTTCTCTCTCTCTCTCTTTTTTTTTTTGATGAAGTGGAAACATGGAAGCAATTGCTGGAGGGTATTTTTTTTTATTGGAGGAGAGGGTGTTCAATTATTTTTGGGGATATTCAGAGTTCCTGAAGCTGGTATTGATTTACGAGCGATGGACAGTGTTTTTATTGGAAGTAAGATTGTGATTTTTGAATATTGGGAAAGGAGTTTATTTTTATTTCGTGGTGTCTTTTTTTTTTAAATCAGTGTTTCACCAATCAGGGGATTTTACAAATGTCCCACGTTGCACAAAGCGATCGTTTTTTGATATAAAAATTCTTTTAAAATATTCAAAATAAAAATTGTGGAATATTTCCACCGTTCCGTGGGATAAAAATTTTTTTCATCGTCAGGAATCACATTTCTATCCCGGCAGACCCATCTCACCCCTTTCTGATTATTTTCGCCATGAAATAAAATTACTTCTCGTGATTTTTCCTCGATGTCTAGATTTTATCTGGAGCATACCAGGATTCGAAGATATAGTTTGCCTTTGTGCCGAGTAACAGGCTCGGATGCGACCTCCTGCATCCTCGAGCAGCACGTCGAAGGTTCATGGCTCGTCTGGAGGGGATTGCAGGGCGGAGGGATTTGTTGCTCGGAGGTCGTAACCGGGATTCGCATCCTAGAGCTAGGCCAGGCATTGACCTAGATGTCCTGTTTGCGCCTTTAACGTTATTTTCTCTCGATTTCCTCGCCAACTCTTCGTTCCATCCCCTCTGCAACCCTTAACCCTCCTCTTTTATTCAATAATCTCCGACTTTTCCTAGCAATTTTTTCCACTTTTCGAATTTTTAATCCCGTCTGACCACGAACGTCTGTATCTACTTATCACTATTACTTTTTACTCCGACGACTTTAAAATGGCCTTTATAAAATTTATTTTTGGCTACACAGGTAATTAACGACCAGCTGGATTAAGACAAAATTTTTTACGGTAAAAAAATTTTAACGTAAATTAATTCCTGCCTAATGAAACATAATCAGGTTCCGTGAACGTGTGTTCTAAATTAAAACAAGCCTCGCAATTCCACGCAGAGAGTGATTAATATAAATTACCGTAGGTCTTGGAGGTGAGTTTAAAAAGTGAAATGTTGAAAATTCGTGTCCCTAGCGTGCCATAATAATCCGAGCCAATTCACAATTTCGTCCTGCTCATTTAGTTTAATATTCTACGTCATATTTCTGTCCCACTACCTCTCCCCATAACTCACCCTCCAGTTTCATCGCCATTTTATCGTCCGTCCTGTCATTCCTCATCACAGTTACTCCCAGGATCATCGGTTTCATGCGAATGCAAATTTTTCTTCGTCCCTCTCGATTCCAAGGACACCCCCCACTCCATCGATTACCGACAGAGAGAGGGGGTAAGGGGCGATCAATGGCGTCTGTGTCGAGCTAGGAAACCAGAAACGAAGGGAGCTTTTGCGAGATTCCCGCGGGAAGCTACGCGTTTCTTGAGGAATCCTGAAATCTAGGGGCGGCGAAACAGAGGATTACTCCCCGCCAGGGGCGTACTATCGATCGATCCTGGATTCCAGCAATTTGTCCAGGTTCCAGACTGTCGAATACTTTTTACTGGGGTCTTGATAGAATTTTGAGTTCTCAAATGAAGGATGTTAGTTTATATATATTTTTTTTTTGTAAAAAATATTGACAAGGTTTTACAAAGAATTGTTACTCTTATTATCATTTTGATTTCTTTGGTACGAATGAGTCTATTTTAATAGCTGGTGGTTCTAGTGATTATTAACACTAGATTTACGGAACCCGCCAATTTGACGCAGTTCAAATTTCGTGCTCAAGTTTAACAATCATGCGTGAGAAAAATATAAACTGAAAATAAAATTTATATAGAAAAATGGACTAAATAAATTTCTGCTTATAGAAATCTATTAATTTGAAGTAAACCGAACTAATGATATTACAAAAAATTTGTATTTCAACGTACCCATCAAAATGATGATCAAAATGATGACGTACCCATCGTCCATAGATAGCTTCACCGACCACTTCTCCAGGAAAAGAAATTTAGTATTTAACGTTAAACCTACCGACGAGTAAAGTAGACCTATTTGTATCCAAAGAAATAAAAATGATAGGTGTTCTGAAAGAAATATAAAAAAATGGAGAACAAATCTTTAGCTATATTTTTCACAAAAAGTTAGGAAAAATTCTCGGAATCGAATCGTTATGAATTTATAAAATTTCTATGAGAAATTACGAGCCGGTCATTTTGCCCGGTTTGGTAGTTTTAGTGTTAATCGTTTCGCGTTGCCTGTTTGTGGCTAGAATTTCGCTGGATTTAATGGCGATAATGCGAGAAAAACCGCGAGTGAGGACTACCTGTTGATATATAATTTCGCGTTGCCCAATGTCGCGCCTGCCTGGGCCGGTTGCCATCCTGCAGACGCGATCCGACCGCGTTCAATTTGCGATTCGACGCGCACGTCCAGCCCGACATGAATTCAATATCCGTAATAATATCCGCACGTGTTTCGATATCGCAGCGGCGATGTGTTTCTCTCTGACTTTCTCGATGAAAACGGAAGAGCGCGGCAAGAAAAAGGGCCGGGCTCTTTTCAGCCGCAATTATTGGAAATTGAATACTGGCTTGGTTAGGTTAGGTTAGTTTTCAGCGAAAAAGAAAGTCGATGGGGAAGGATGCAGTTGAAAATTGCTCATACACTCCCATTTCTTTAATTACATAATTTATAAATGGAGAATCATTTGCAAGTTTCCAAACGATAATTTAAAAAAAAAATATACCCTTCGATTTTTAAATAATAATATTAAAAATATTTCTCAAATTTTCAAATTTTTCAACAACAGCTCGAAACTATATCTTTCTATTTTATTTATTTTAAATATACATTTCCTAAATTTTCATCCTAATATCTTGCTACAACAATTCCCAGGCATTAATTAAACCAAGCTTCCATGGAAACTTCCTTCAGACACTTGAAAACCCCTTCCATAGGAACCCAAACACGCAGTTGCCTAAAACCGAGGGTCATCCAAATTCCCAAGGCCTCCCCATGAATCCAGAGACCCCATTATCCCCATCAGCGGTCCGAAACAGCGCGGAGTAGCACGGTCTGCGGAGAAATCGAACAGAGACGCAGTGAACAGAGGGAGAAACGGGAAAGAGTGTCGCGAAAGGAAGGCAGAAATTGGCGGGCGACCACAGTGGGGTGGGTCAGGGTTAGTGTCGAAGGTTAGGCTGGCCCCCTACCCAGAATCACCATGAGTTGGGCGCCAGGGACGGGGTCGAAGGGGCGTAGATGGCGGTTGGATCGATATTCTACTACTGCACGACTACTACGGTTTTCATCCCCACTCGACGCACTTTCCGAACTCTCTAGCCCTGTTTCCCGACATCGTCCCGAGGGACCTGCCATGGGGTTCAATCGAATTTACATGTTATACAAAAGCATTTTAATTTTCGAGGCTTCTCGAAGCCTGACAACCGGTGGAAAGCAGGTTGAAGGGTTGGTTGTTGATCTAGCCAGCGATTGGTGTCCTGGAATTTTTTTTTCAAACGTTATTCTTGTCTTTTTGGCCTCTTTGGTCTTTTAGGCTTGTATTGTTGATTAATTTCAATGGTATCAAATTTTGTTTAAATTTCTGTCTCTATTTAGGCTTGTTTGTTCTTCGTTTAAGGTTAGGGTCAGATTTTATAGTCAGGATTGGTTTGGTAATTAAACTAATCCGAACCTAACCTTCTTTTTAATCTAAACAGTTGCTCCTGGTACCTTTGAATTTTTTTTTTTTCGAGTATTGTGCTTGTCTTTTTGGTCTCTTTAGTCCTTGAAATTTATGTTCCTGATTATTAATCAGTATTTTAACTGGGGTTTACTTTTTTTCATTAAGGTNCACAAAAAGTTAGGAAAAATTCTCGGAATCGAATCGTTATGAATTTATAAAATTTCTATGAGAAATTACGAGCCGGTCATTTTGCCCGGTTTGGTAGTTTTAGTGTTAATCGTTTCGCGTTGCCTGTTTGTGGCTAGAATTTCGCTGGATTTAATGGCGATAATGCGAGAAAAACCGCGAGTGAGGACTACCTGTTGATATATAATTTCGCGTTGCCCAATGTCGCGCCTGCCTGGGCCGGTTGCCATCCTGCAGACGCGATCCGACCGCGTTCAATTTGCGATTCGACGCGCACGTCCAGCCCGACATGAATTCAATATCCGTAATAATATCCGCACGTGTTTCGATATCGCAGCGGCGATGTGTTTCTCTCTGACTTTCTCGATGAAAACGGAAGAGCGCGGCAAGAAAAAGGGCCGGGCTCTTTTCAGCCGCAATTATTGGAAATTGAATACTGGCTTGGTTAGGTTAGGTTAGTTTTCAGCGAAAAAGAAAGTCGATGGGGAAGGATGCAGTTGAAAATTGCTCATACACTCCCATTTCTTTAATTACATAATTTATAAATGGAGAATCATTTGCAAGTTTCCAAACGATAATTTAAAAAAAAAATATACCCTTCGATTTTTAAATAATAATATTAAAAATATTTCTCAAATTTTCAAATTTTTCAACAACAACAGTTCGAAACTATATCTTTCTATTTTATTTATTTTAAATATACATTTCCTAAATTTTCATCCTAATATCTTGCTACAACAATTCCCAGGCATTAATTAAACCAAGCTTCCATGGAAACTTCCTTCAGACACTTGAAAACCCCTTCCATAGGAACCCAAACACGCAGTTGCCTAAAACCGAGGGTCATCCAAATTCCCAAGGCCTCCCCATGAATCCAGAGACCCCATTATCCCCATCAGCGGTCCGAAACAGCGCGGAGTAGCACGGTCTGCGGAGAAATCGAACAGAGACGCAGTGAACAGAGGGAGAAACGGGAAAGAGTGTCGCGAAAGGAAGGCAGAAATTGGCGGGCGACCACAGTGGGGTGGGTCAGGGTTAGTGTCGAAGGTTAGGCTGGCCCCCTACCCAGAATCACCATGAGTTGGGCGCCAGGGACGGGGTCGAAGGGGCGTAGATGGCGGTTGGATCGATATTCTACTACTGCACGACTACTACGGTTTTCATCCCCACTCGACGCACTTTCCGAACTCTCTAGCCCTGTTTCCCGACATCGTCCCGAGGGACCTGCCATGGGGTTCAATCGAATTTACATGTTATACAAAAGCATTTTAATTTTCGAGGCTTCTCGAAGCCTGACAACCGGTGGAAAGCAGGTTGAAGGGTTGGTTGTTGATCTAGCCAGCGATTGGTGTCCTGGAATTTTTTTTTCAAACGTTATTCTTGTCTTTTTGGCCTCTTTGGTCTTTTAGGCTTGTATTGTTGATTAATTTCAATGGTATCAAATTTTGTTTAAATTTCTGTCTCTATTTAGGCTTGTTTGTTCTTCGTTTAAGGTTAGGGTCAGATTTTATAGTCAGGATTGGTTTGGTAATTAAACTAATCCGAACCTAACCTTCTTTTTAATCTAAACAGTTGCTCCTGGTACCTTTGAATTTTTTTTTTTTCGAGTATTGTGCTTGTCTTTTTGGTCTCTTTAGTCCTTGAAATTTATGTTCCTGATTATTAATCAGTATTTTAACTGGGGTTTACTTTTTTTCATTAAGGTTAACTGGGATCTTGTGGTTCAGATTGGTTTGGTAATTAAAGTAATCCGAACCTAACCGTATTTTCAACCTAAACAGTTGCTGATCATACCTTCGAATTTATTACAGTTTATTAGTCCTGGAAGCTGTAGAATTGATGTTTTCAGTTAGTTTTAATAACTCTCTACTTCGTTTCAATTCATTGCAATATTAATTCAATTTTTTTTAACAAAATTCCTATCTTCGTTTTCCTTAAGTCCCATTTCTAACTATTAATTATACGGTTTGAATTCTAACCTAAATCCTAACCTAATCCATTTTTTAAAATATTTCTCTTAATTCAAATTACAATTTTATCCTTATGTCCCATTTTCAATTATCCCGAGAGACATCCTTTGGTAAACAAAGCTGTTCCCGTTAATTAATCACGACCTTGCAGTCAAGTTTGATTTAATCGTTGCACCGCATCCAAATATTAGGATCAGTCCTCGTGTTGTCGTCAATGCACCACGACTTTAATAATCGATTATTCGGCCAGTAACGACGCGCAGAGCAAACTTGGTTGTTCTGCTGGTGACACACGGTCTACCAGGCTGCTATTGTCAGAAGTCGGCCGTGCGTGTTCCAGATGACAACGGTGATTAATAAATTGCTGTTTTCGGGTACACGATCTCGACTGAACTGACACGAGCCACTGATCGGTAGATCAGTTCTGGAATAGCAGAATTATTACCTGCCATTGACGTCAGTCCTTGAGGATATCGAAATCATGCTTTATTCCCGAGGACGTTTTGATTTTACCTTCAGAAACCAGAACAAAAAATTTAAAAAAAATTCTTTATCGGGAATAAGAAGAGGAATTAAAAAAATATCTGTTCATCCGGAAGCCCTATAGAACACCCAGAGCATCGCATAACCTCGATCTACCTTCCAAGGATGAAAAAAGCTTTAGGAAAAATATATAAAAAATTAAACCTCGTTCCCATAACACAGCAGTCATAAAAAACAAAACTTATCCATGACCAAAATTCCCTATTCACTCACAAATTCATAGGCTCCCAACATCACTTCTTATTCGCTTTCTAAGCATAAAAAAATCCTAGGAAGAAATTGTACAAGAAACTAAACTGAATCAATAAATTGTATTTAACTAAAATTAAGTCCCAATTATTTAATTCCCATAAAATGGAAGCTTTAAAGCCGAAAACCATCGACCAATAAAATTCTCTGATCGCTGAAACATCCACGTGACACCCAAACCAAAGCATAACCTCAATCTCCCACGCCTAACCTTAACTCCTCCGAACCTAACCCGAACCAAACCCGAACCTTAACTCCTTCGTTCAAGGGTACAAAAGATCCCCCGAAAAAATTCGGAAAACGTCATAACCCGTTGAGAAGGTCCCAATGAAATACCAGGAAACACTGAAGGCCCGTTATGGGGTTCCAGAAGGCAGGAAGGGGGAGGGAAGCGACAGGTAAACAAAAGAGGCGACAGCCTAGTAGGGTTGGAGGGGGTCAAAGGCGAAGCGCACCGCAATCGGAATTCTCAGTCGTCTTTTTGGGACCAGACAGGCTGGAGCTGCGTAGAAAGTCGCGGACCCAACCGGTCTCTGCCATTGGTCACCGTTTCAAGGCCCATTGGACGCCATGGAGGGGACGGTTTGGGTAACTGCGTCACGCTACGCGACTCGTCCCCTCGAATCGCGCGTTCCACATCGATTCGCGAACGTTTCTTCCTCTTTGTCCGTTGAATTTCGAGACTGGGGATTCCCGGTGCGTCTTAGTGTCGTTGGGAGGCTGTCTGGACCGACTTAGATGGCGCGGCAGTCGCAGCAAGTGGATTCCGCGGTCCATGTGATCTTTTAAGGTTCGGTAATCGAGTCTGTGGAATTTTTATAGTGTTTTCGTTGAGCTGTTAATCGTTATTCCTTGGTGAAGTGGTTTTAAAAAGTTTTATTCATGTTTTTAATATAATTCAGAAGGAATTTACTCGGAAGATTATTACAGTGGAGAGTGTTTGTCGTTGATTGTTAAGTGTGATTCGAAATTGTGTTGTTGGGGGGTGTTTTGAGGGGAAGTGGTGGTGGTTTCGTGGTGAAAAATGTTGTGAATTTTTGGAAGGCTGTTAAAGAAACCTACGTTAGGAAACTGTTCGAAGTGGAAGGTAATTGTTTTATTTCTTAGAACTTGTGGAATTTTCTGATCAGTGAACCGAGTTGGGTAGTGATCAATTTACTCAGTAGAGTGGAGTTTTATGAGTGGATTATGAAAAACGGCGGTCCACGTGACCAGGTGCCACTTTCACTCAACGTTCCTTGATAAAAACGCGTCCTACAACCGACGAGCATCCTATCGATTTACAGTTGCATTGTTCCGAGCGACGTGTCTCCGAGACGCAACTTCTGCGTTGCCGTAATCGTCTTCTTTCTCGGTTGCTCAATTTCCACGTGACTCTGTTTCATTGGACGTCTGTCTTGGCAGATCCATTCCGACTTTCTCATTTCACTTGAGCAAATTCCAATCGCTCCAATTCGATCCTTAAATTCTCTTAGGATCTTTAAATAAAAAATGAAACAAAATGGATTCAAATTCTTCGTTCTGCTAAAAATTGGATTGAAACTCCACGCGAGTTTCACATTTTTTAATTAAAAATGAAGTACATAGAATTTTAAACGATTTTTTACTCTAAGAATAGACCTGGATAAAACGTATATTTATTGAAAAATAAAATTACTAACTCATTAAAAATGAATTTTGAGGTTAAGTAAAATTTTTAAATTAAAAATGAAAGAAATTAAAATTCTTATTCTAAAAATTGATTTAGAACTCTGGAATATTTATCAATAAAAATTGTTAATCTCGTTAGGATTGAATTTTAAAATTTCATATTAAGAATTAAATAAAGAGGATTTAAATGTTTATTGCAAAAATCTACCTGGAACACTGTGTGAATATCTGGAAGAGTACAGTTGTTATTTATCGGAAACCAAAATTACCATCAGACCACCATAAGTCCCATTGTAAAAGGGAGTTTGTGGTTAGGTTAGAATCGCTGAACTATCGTCGTTCACGGTTGTCGCCGGCTGGAAGAAGTTTTATTGGCTCTGGTGAGCGCGTTTCAGGCGACTGAAAGTTTAGATCAGAGGACCAAGAATATCCAGCTCCCGTTTCATCGTTGCTCGTCCGATCCGTTGAAGCATATCATTACCCGCGATTTCTCTACGCAGAAGGAAATTGCGTGGCGTCGATCGAGAGTCGTTCTGAAATTCCCCTAGATGTAATGACGGTCTCTGTTACATGGTCTGTTCAATGTCAGTCAGATATTTCTTACAAAATACGTATATAATTTCAGATCAATATTTTTTATACGATAATAAATTGCACACAGTTGGAGTAAATATTTTATTGTAAAAAAAATTTATATTGCAAACATTACGAAATTTAATATAGGATTTTTTTCTTTTTGGTGAATTACAGTGAAATACATTACGAAATTTAATATAGGATTTTTTTCTTTTTTGTGAATTAATAAATTAAGAACAGTTTCGAATTAAATGTAACAAATTTTCTTTTTTATGACAATACGATAGAGAATAATGCATAGAAGACGAGTTATCGCACCTAACCTTAAAATACTACAATGCCCGAGAGAGATATTCGACCTAAAATCAATTTACGCTTAAAATTAACAATCCTAATTTAATTCTCGCTGCACGATCTACCACAGTGTTTAATCGTGGTGTGAACGCATGATAGGCGTGTAAATATCGCGTCCTTTGTGATAACTTATCGAGATCCGTTCTCGATAATGCTAGCCTCTGTATTAATTGATAATGTGGCATGCACGATAATTGAAATGCAAATTGTGGGTACACTGAACCCTGACGCGCCGAGTAGTCTAATCTTATTTGTATTACTGGAATTCTTACGATACGCTGGTAAATTATCTTATCAGATACCGGTGGCTCGCGAAAATATATAAGAAACCGACATAATTATTTCTTGAAACCGAAGACAAATTTTCCTCCTGTGACCTAGATGTCATTTCATAACCTAGTCATGCGACCAATCGTTCTTTTCTAACCTAACTCAGTTCTGTTAAAAAACTAACCTCTATCGCTTTAAAAATTATGTTTCCCCATTTACCATATTCTGTATCCTATAAATAATTTTATAGGCAGAAAATATTAGCCTGCAATCAGATCGCCTAATTATTTTCTGCGTCATGCAATTATGTGAAAATTAAAAAATTCTTCAAATGTTCCTTGCAACATATTCGCCCTTTGATATTATTCAAATTGAATGTCAAATATTCCTTAAAGAAATTTAAAGAGAATTAAAAAGATGCTCTCTATTTTAATTCACCAAATATTAAAAAAAGAAAAGGAAAATAGGACCTAACCTAACTTTAGCTAACAAACTGGTAATGTTTGTTCCAGATACCTCAAGACAGCAACGGACGAGTATACGATTCGACCAGTATGCACCTGGAGCCTCCGTTCGAGGCGCACTTCAAGATGCGGTAGAGGAAGTCCCTCGACGAGAGTCCACGAAATATCTCCAGGCGCCCTGCCCGGTGCAACTCTCTCAGTCGCACCGTTGCGTGATACACAGAGCATAAGCGCGTGCATAATAGCAATTAAACCTGAAGAATCGACTGGAGAATCGCTCATAACCTCCAAACATAGAAACACATAGAGGGCCCCGAGCTCCGCGGAGCACCCAATAGCACCCAAGTCTCTCAGTGTCGACTAGAAACGAGCCTGGCGCCTCTGACTCGCGGGAACCACTGCCTTCCAAGCAACCAGGTCGCCGGACCTCGAACCAGCCACCCCAATCCCACTAGTAACCGTCAGATAAATAACTAGAACCTCCTCTGAAGGCCGATAAGATCGTCGCTAGGGACTTTACGAGGCAAGTGAACAGAGGTGAGCAGAGGAGCCGTCACGGTGGCCAGCTTAGTGAGCGGCAGCGTAGCGGTGCGTTACGATGAGGCGTCGGGAGTGGTTGGAACGGGGGGTGTCGTGTTGGCAGCCACTTCCAGGTTAGCCACTACCGATCCAGCCACGTCCATCATGGACACCAGCGACTCCAGCATGGACACGACTAATGGAGGCTCGAGCACTGGGGTGGCAGGTGTCGGAACGATCGCCTCTGTGGTGGCCGGGGCGGCGTCCTTGACACTGGTCAAGGCCGAGACGCCTGAACACCTGGCTGGCACGTCCACGACCCCCTCGACGGTGACCGGGCCGGTCGTAGCGACCGCTGGCCTGTTCGCTGGGATCGCGAGCGGCAACAAAAGCGCCAGACCGGACGACTGGTTGGCCACGAACAGCCCCGGCTCACCGTCCGCCACGCTGCAGGGTCAGCACGTGGTCTACACGAATCCCCAGCAACAGCTGGCCGAGTCACAGCAACAGCAACCACCTTTGGCACACTCTAGCCCACTGGCGCATCAGCAGCAGCCAGGCAGCAACAACGGATACGCCAGCCCTATGAGCACTAGTAGCTACGATCCTTACAGTCCCAACAGTAAGATAGGTAAGTGGAGATTTCTTTTTTTTTTTTTTTGCGTTGTCTTATGAATGTGTTTAGGGTGCGGTTAGGTCCTGGTGCCGAGGCCAGGATCTGGAGCATTCGCTGGATTTTTTTTTAGGGCTCTTGATATTATATATAGGGACTTCGATGGGGATTCTGGATAGGGTGGTCTGTACAGTTCTTGGAGCAGAATATGATTTTGTAGGCTGGGTGTTATTGGAAGATTTCTTTCCGTGAAGACCCTGAGAAAATTGGTACTTTAAGGATCTTGTTGGAGTTCTTAAAGCTGGTGTCTTTGAAGGCAATAGGCTTTTAGTTACGGGATAGGGAAGTGTGTTCGATAGCTTTGTCAGTTAATGTTTTCTTAATCGGAAGAATAAATTTCTTAGCTATCCGAAAACTGTTTCTATCGCTTGGAACCCAAGGCACCATCTTTAAATAACAAGCTTACCATTTCCAACGAGTTCCCTAGGCTCTAAAACTCCCTAGGAATGCAGTCGGTGTAATCTTTAGGGAGAAAAAAGGAAATGACACGTTTAAACATCGATGAAAAAACATAAGCAGTGAACACGAGGCAGATGAGGAATTCAGTGCACGCGTTCGGGTTTCTTTCTGTCGGTCGCGCGGTCTGCGAGAAAAAGAGAGTGAAACGTCGACGAGCAACCGGATGTGACGTCACCGGCCACGTTCTCCTCTCACGCGTATTCCCCTGTCCCCTCTTTCTCTTCGTCGCAGCCGTTGTGTCTCTCGTGTCCACTTCCGTCAATCCAAGTGATTGCTTGCACTACTGCCATACTGCACCGTTCCTCGCGTGCTGGCGTCGATGCACGCGAAGCTTCGAGTCGAAGGCGCATTTAACGACGATCGCGATACAAAAACGATGGGCGCCGCCGATAAACCGGACGTTGATATAAAGTATGGAAGGGTGGACGTCGTTGTCGTGGTCTTGGAAATTTTCTGAACCGTTTCGTTGGACGTGATCGTGGCACAGATTAGGTTGGGAAAGTTGGCTTGCTTGAGTTTTGCTTTTGTTCGGAACAAGATGGTTTTTTGTTCGGGAAACTTTGAGGTTATGCTGGTCATGGGAAGAGAAAATTATGGCAGAGGAAAAGGTCAATGGGTGAGATTTTTTTCGTAATTTGATATAGGGGATTTATTTCTAACTGGGGTGGTATAGGGAATTGGAATGTTTGATTAGGAATATGTAATTGGGATGTTTGGTTGGGAGTATCTAGGGAATTGGAACACGTGGTTGGGGGTGTCTAGGGAATCTCCGTGATATATTGAGTTATCTGGGGAATTTGGGGCGCTTGGTTGCGGTATCTAGGGGACTGTGGCGCTTGGTTGGAATGTCTAGGGAATTCGGGTGTTTGGTTTGGGGTATCTAGGGAATCCGGGCGTTTGGTTGAGAATATTTAAGGAATTGAATGTTCTGCTTAGAAAAATTTAAAGTTTGAAGGCTTTCCGAATGGAAAACTTCTGTTTCAAAAGATTTTTAAAAAAATTTGAAAAAAAATTCTGAGCTCCAATCTTTTGCCAGGGAAAATCTTTAAATAATGAACATTATTGCTGCGAGATGTCACGTTTACCGAAATCCCTTAAGGGAGAGATTAAATGCGGCCCACAGAATCGAGACGGCCTTTACTATCTGTCGAGTACCAAATGTTTTAAGGCCTCTTTTTTTAAGCTACGGAACAAAAGAGGGTACGAAGGATGAATGCGAGAGACGCAGTTTGTCAGGGAGAAATTCAGTCGTGGTTTCCGCATTGAGAAAATTCGTGCGCCAAATGAGACCTTAATAAGGCTGGCTTAACCTCTCCACTTCTTTCCCTCTCGAACAAACGAAACTCTTGACCGGATAAATAGGTGAATACAAAAGAGCGGAACGAATTATTCAACGTTAATGAAGGTTTTCAATATCTGATAGACCGTCGAGGCAAGATTATTAAACAATCTTTCTCGCGTTGATCCTCTTGCAAAGTTGAACGAATCACCTTTTCAAACGTAATCACCTTGGTTCTCTTTGCTTTACATTTCTGTCCAGTTAATTCTATAATAAATTCTACATTGTGTCACATAATTTCATAATTATTCGTTAAATCTAATTTAATTTTCTAAATTTTATTTCACCGAATATAAAGTTTAAAAAATTATGGAACTTTATTATTACCCCGGGAAGTAAAAGTCTAAAAAGGTTGCGAAAATTTTTAATTTATCGAATAAAAATCCTCAACAATTATAAATAATTCATAACACGTTGTTTGAAATATTAAAGAAAAATTCTGAATATCTTCAATGTATTGTTCCACAGAGAAAATGAGACGATTAAAAAAAAATAATTGTAAAATCTCGAATTTTCTGACAGAAAGGACCAGCTGATCGACTGGCCGATGAAAGCTTGTGCCTCGAAGCGATTTAAAAATAGGGTTGAATGTTATATTCCTCTGCTCAGCGACATGTGCTAATTGGCTGCTTTTACCGCGTGCAGGGTGCAACTTTTTCTCCCTTGTTCCCCTGCCGAGGATACCTGTGCGCGCCCTCGGCCGTTCGTTTTATTAGGCTGAATTATCGATTACCCACAGTAATAACTTTTCTTCGCAGCCTGTGAGAAACGCTTGAATTTTTTTTTTTTTCGTGACAAGATCCTCGCCTTCCTGATTCATCCTTTTGCTTTCGTTCTTTGTCGATTAGCTGCCCGCTAGCTCGTTCCATTGATAAATTATGTCCCCGATAATCAGTCGCTATCAGTGGAACTCGACTTTCAACTTACAGCACACATACATATATTTTTTTCAATAAATTTTATCTAATTCGATTTTTTATTAGGATGAAAAGTATACTTTTATTGTTCGTAGTTTTTAAGAAAAATGTGCGGATGAATTTAGGGGGTTTCCAGGAGAGGTAGTAGTCTAGGGACTTTAGGTTTTCCCTAGGAGACGCTAGGCGTGTAAATTTAAGAACTGAGAAACTGACGTGTCTTATATTAATTTTCCACGAAATTGTATACTATTTTTCCACTGTACGTTTCATTTAGTCGCGTTTATGTGGGCTGTGACATTGATTGCGAAATAGAGTCCATTATCGGGAGGGTTCTAAGCGGTTTTTGGCGTGATATGGGTATTTCGTTAGCGGGTGTTGGCGATTGGACCCGCATGTTTGCGTCAAGTGGCGGGAGATAAAGAGTTAGCCCGCAAAAATTCGAAATCATTTCCATAATGTACACCTTTCCACTGGGAACGTATACTTTTAGATCTTTATAGAGATTGTGGTAAATAAAACGTTTGGAAACCCTTTCGCTAATGAAAGCGTGTAACGAAACAATTTTTAAATTTCTTGCTCATTTTTTCAACTCGGTTCGCCGCTTCGTGTTAAATTGACGCAATTATTAAAAAAATCAGTAATTAAATTAGCAAACTTTTGTATTGAAAATAAAAAAAAGGAACGAATAATATTGCTCGCATATAAATTTACAAATTAAATTGACACGTACAAATAATAATTGAATAAAAATTTATGTATCTTTGAACGGCCTTCAATTATTATCCAAACTTAAAATTTAAAACGTACCAACTTAATCAATTTTACCAACGTATCAATGATATCTAGAAATGTAGAAAATTAATTGCTAGGGAATTAGCAATTTGACTTTATCGGGGCAGCCATCTAGTTATCGGAATGAATTTTCCCTGCAAATTAATTTTTCACGCGTCTAAATATTTTTACCGAGTGGAGCCTTCTAGTTCCTTAGAAATTAATTTTCTATGCTTCTAGATATTATTACCAGGGAATTAGGGATTTTCCTACGCACGGTTAACCTATGCTAGTGACTAGGAATTAGAGATTTTCCTGGTAATAATATCTAGAAGCGTAGAAAATTAATTTCTAAGGAACTAGAAGGCTCCTCTGGGCAAAAATATTTAGACGCGTGAAAAATGAATTTGCAGGGAAAATTCGTTCCGATAACTAGATGGCTCCCCCGATAAAGTCACTAGCACCTAGCCATCCATATTTCCCTTTTTCCACGGCTCCGGATCGTTGTCTGAGAACCCACGTCGGATTTTCCAGCGGCTAATAGCGGGTGGTGCTGTGTGAATTGCAGCAGGATGCAGATACGGCCTTGAGTGGCGATGCACGAACGTGTGCGTGCACGATGCGCACGGTTCGCGTGAGCGACACGCACAGGGGGCTCCACTCACACGTGCCAGCGGAGACCAGCGTCACGTGTGTGCTCTGTGTTGGTGTAACGCACACGTGTGCCGAGCATACGAGGTTAATACTACCAGATAGAGTAACGTGTATACTGCGCGTTATTTAGAGCTTATGCGTTCTCCGAGACGTCAGACTTGGGGATCAGCTGGAAAATTGATGCTCGCCTGGCAGCCTTTCGCTCTTTTTTTTCAGGGAATTCGTTCTGATGGTTATGTTGAAGGTTGATTGTTGGGTGGGGATGAATGATACGGCGTTGTGATGGATGCTGAAGGAATAGGTTGATTCAGGGTTATGATTCCTGAATTTTTTTTTCATCTAGGTATACCTCGACCAGGTTAGGTTACTCTAGCGATAATTTTGTATTAAGGTTTAGCGTTCGTTTGAATAAGAAAATTATTCTTTGTGAGAAATACATCAATTCTTGGTACTTGTTTTATTTTTATTTGAATTATAAAAAAATTGTAGGTTTTTTTCTTGCTTTTCATCTAGGTATATCTCGACCAAGTTAGGTTACTCTAGGGATAATTTTGTATTAAGGTTTAGTATTCGTTTAAATAAGAAAATTATTCTTTGTGAGAAATACATTAATTCTTGGAGCTTGTTTTATTTTTATTTGAATTATAAAAAAAATTGTAGGTTTCTTTCTTGCTTTTCATCTAGGTATATCTCGACCGGGTTAGGTTATTCTAGAGATAATTTTGTATTAAGGTTTAATATTCTTTTAAATAAGAAAATTATTCTTTGTGAGAAATACGTTAATTCTTGGAACTTGTTTTATTTTTATTTCAATTCGAAAAGAAATTTTAATTTTTTTCTTGCTTCTAAAATTTTTAACCTTTTTCCAATCCCACTTGCCTGAATTAGTGGTTTTTTTTAACAAAATCAATTTTAGGAAATGCCAGCCTAATCGAGCGATTTATAATTAACTAATAAATCCCATAAATNAATACATCAATTCTTGGTACTTGTTTTATTTTTATTTGAATTATAAAAAAAATTGTAGGTTTCTTTCTTGCTTTTCATCTAGGTATATCTCGACCGGGTTAGGTTATTCTAGAGATAATTTTGTATTAAGGTTTAATATTCTTTTAAATAAGAAAATTATTCTTTGTGAGAAATACGTTAATTCTTGGAACTTGTTTTATTTTTATTTCAATTCGAAAAGAAATCTTAATTTTTTTCTTGCTTCTAAAATTTTTAACCTTTTTCCAATCCCACTTGCCTGAATCAGTGGTTTTTTTTTTAACAAAATCAATTTTAGGAAATGCCAGCCTAATCGAGCGATTTATAATTAACTAATAAATCCCATAAACTAGAATTTTAAAATTCCCTAGCATCCAATCGATCTTCAACGCGAAGCCTTCACGCATCGATATCGAACGAGCGGGCAGCAATCGTCGCGTGATATCGATTCATACGGCAGATTAGTGCAACGGTTACGTAAATGCACTCGCGACAGAGCCTCTCGTCGGTGTGTGTCTCCGTGAGCGTGAAACGCCGCTGATGGGACGAGGTTAATGACAATATGTCGGGCTGCCACGATTCCTCCCACGCACCGGCTGCACTGGCCCATATAATTATTATTCTGACTCGTGCAGACACGCATACACTCGGCCACCATTTAATTTTCCATCGCTGAACGCGAGCTTTTTTTTTTTTCTGCGCGCGCGGAAAAGGTCTGGTATCCGGCTATTCCGTGCTGTTTATCTCGTTTCTTTACGATCCTTCCTCTTTCAGTTTAGGTTATGTCTCCCTTTTTTGCTGGCACAAGTGGACCTCTGATGGACTGCTCGTTTGACAGATCTTGGATGATGGGGTTTTAAGTTGAAAATAATTTCCAGCGTGTCTGGTTTTTCTCGGTTATATTCGTGTTATTTTAGAAATCGTGTTTGACCTTCTTTTTTTTTTACCATTGTTGCAATTTGTGGTATTATGGAATAAAATGTGGTGAGAAAATTTAGGTTATATGATTGTTTCACGACTCTTTTTCCGTTACCAAAGAAAATTGTAGGTTTACCACTAGAAATACCATAATGGTAATTTCTTATTGAAATATCACAGGGATTATTCGAGATTTTTTGTTGAAAGAGAACGTATAAAGAGAACGTATTAATTTTTTTTACGTATAAAGATAAATATATTTTAATAAAGCTATGAAAATAGGGAAATTAGTACAATTTCACTAGAAGTGTTATTCTTGTAATAAAGAGAGAGCTGCGCGATCTTTTAACATGAATGAAAATTACACTTGCAATCTTGAGAGCAGCAGTTGCATAGTGTCCTTCGGCGACACTTCCGGCGACCTTCCGCTGTTGCTTCCGGTCCGTATCCGCCTCCGGTTTAGAGAACCGGAAGTCACGCTGGAGGTGGCCGTTCGCGAAAGCTCTGGTGGGGCTTTGCAAGCCGGGGACCACGCATATGGAAGTACATTTCCAACCTCCGGTTTTGCACTTGCATTTGANTGCGCGCGCGGAAAAGGTCTGGTATCCGGCTATTCCGTGCTGTTTATCTCGTTTCTTTACGATCCTTCCTCTTTCAGTTTAGGTTATGTCTCCCTTTTTTGCTGGCACAAGTGGACCTCTGATGGACTGCTCGTTTGACAGATCTTGGATGATGGGGTTTTAAGTTGAAAATAATTTCCAGCGTGTCTGGTTTTTCTCGGTTATGTTCGTGTTATTTTAGAAATCGTGTTTGACCTTCTTTTTTTTTTACCATTGTTGCAATTTGTGGTATTATGGAATAAAATGTGGTGAGAAAATTTAGGTTATATGATTGTTTCACGACTCTTTTTCCGTTACCAAAGAAAATTGTAGGTTTACCACTAGAAATACCATAATGGTAATTTCTTATTGAAATATCACAGGGATTATTCGAGATTTTTTGTTGAAAGAGAACGTATAAAGAGAACGTATTAATTTTTTTTACGTATAAAGATAAATATATTTTAATAAAGCTATGAAAATAGGGAAATTAGTACAAAATATCGCTGCGCGATCTTTTAACATGAATGAAAATTACACTTGCAATCTTGAGAGCAGCAGTTGCATAGTGTCCTTCGGCGACACTTCCGGCGACCTTCCGCTGTTGCTTCCGGTCCGTATCCGCCTCCGGTTTAGAGAACCGGAAGTCACGCTGGAGGTGGCCGTTCGCGAAAGCTCTGGTGGGGCTTTGCAAGCCGGGGACCACGCATATGGAAGTACATTTCCAACCTCCGGTTTTGCACTTGCATTTGACATCTATTCATGTACGAATCATGCTTCCACATCGGTTGAACGAACATATTTCCTTTTATCCTTCCCTGTAAATAAACTGCTTCGAATAGTACAGCGCTAAAAATATAAAATAAAATTTTAAAATTATAGGTACATGGTTTCATAACTATAATGAGTTAACATTTACGTGAAAGCCAACTGTTGAAACATTTTCTGACAGAAAAATTACAGAGTCACTAGTATAGGTTAACCATGGAAACATTTGCTTATGGAAAAATAACATAGTCACTAGCATAAGTTAACCATGCATAGGAAACATTTCCTTGCAAAAAATGACAAAGTCACTAGCACAGGTTAACTCATGCATAGGAAACATTTCCTTGCAAAAAATGACAAAGTCACCAGCATAGGAAACATATCTTTGCAAAAAATGACAAAGTCACTAGCATGGGAAACATTTCTTTGCACAAAATGACAAAGTCACTAGCATAAGTTAACCATGCATAGGAAACATATCTTTGCAAAAAATGACAAAGTCACTAGCATAGGAAACATATCTTTGCAAAAAATGACAAAGTCACTATCATAAGTTAACCTTTAATTGATGAGGTGGAGACTAATATAACCTAAATACTTTTCGATTAGTTTTTTTTTTTTAAAGAAAAGGTTTCAAATTTTCTTAATGTGTGTATTAAAACAAGCAGTATGGATAAAATTTTGTTTCCAATAAAACACAGAAATAAATATGCATCTCAGAGTCCACCTCAACAGTTAGGGATTAACCATGGAACACGTGGCATCGCAACGCAATTTCAATGCTCGAATAGAAACATGTAGGAGAATACGTATCGTTGACATATCCGCACACCGGCGAGCAGATATCGCGTCGATGCGCAACGTGACCGAGGAGAGAGCATCGGGACGTTCTATATTTACCAACGGTTCACTTATCAGCCGCTTATCAGCGAGACAGCCGTAGGAGGCGACTCCTCTCACTGTGCTGTGGCAAACACTGGGCCCGCCGCTTTCTCTCTTCGCCTCCTGCACCTTTCCTCCGTGTATTTTTATCTTTTTTCTTTGCGGCTCACTCTCTTATGTAACCTCGGATCCGTGTTGCACACTGTGCCCCTTTCTTTTTCTCCTTTTTTTCTTTTCTTTTCTTCTATCTCTCCCTTTGCCTCGTTGAAGCGTAGACAGTGTCATAATTAAACCGAGGATTTTTATGCTCATCCATATTTCAAGTACAACTTGTGTAGAAAATTATTTCAGTTACCAAATGTTCCAAAGAGCACTGTAACTTGAACTTTTTCACATTCTTTGCAGTTTTGCACTTTTAAATTTCCCATAAATGCATAAAAATCTGCAGTCTCTAGGTATAATGTTTGTCCAGCTTCTAGGGATTAACTGAGGTAGAAATTTTGAGGTTAAATGTTTTGCTAGATGATGGTTGCTAGGTTTTATTGTTGGATTTATGGATGAACTATATGAACTAAGATATTCATACTAATTTCTTTATATCTCTTGCACTTTTATTTAAGATTCTTAGACTTCTAATGAAGCTAAAAGTTTTTTTCCTATTAAATACTCTTTTCACTCTTAAATGATTAATTTTACTAAAGATTCTTCTGCCAGAATTAAATTGATTCTCATTCTTCATAAAAAGAAACTAGATTCTTCTACCAAGTAGTAATTGAACATTTATCACAAATAATTTATTGTACATATTTTAATTGAAAGAAAAACTGAATCTTAAATGTTCTCTATACCATTATTTGTGTTATATATTTAAAAAAAAATCTATTATTGTTTCTTCAATGGAATCTCATTAATATACCATTGTTACCAAAACATTTACATTCTATTTATCCATACTTAATGTTCAGTCATTAAATATATAATTCATTATACATTTACACAAAATTTCATAAAATAGTTTCAATATTACTTTTAAGTAAGTCCATTCTCCAAATCAAAAAACCTTATTCATTCTACAAGTATATCACCAGCTCACTTAACAGTGATTATGGTCCACAAAAAAAAAAGGGAACAAAAATTAAATCAGACAGATAATGCAGTCTTTTTGTCCCTATCTTGTGACTGGAAAAAAAAACGAGGATCTACAAGATTGAAAAAAGCAAAGTTATCGTTGGAGAGCGACGGAGAGACGTGCGTGGCGTTGATGTAGGTCGTCGGTACGTAATCAGTCAGTCGCTTCGCTTATCAGAGACACTATCGGCGTATCATCTGTGCGGGCCATGCCTGACCCACATCAGCCCGCGGCCAATCGAAATCGCGAGTGTTAGCTCAAATTTTCACGATGATTCACGTCGAACGCGTGCTTCTGTGGAATTTTTTCTTATCTCCTTTGACCGATAAACGAGTGGCTAGTTAAAAGCGTTAAAAAGTTGGTAGAATAATCTAGGAAATTTTATTCGCTTTCATTTATTTTAACGTAGGTTAGGAACGATTTTAGTTTCTTCCTAGAATCAATTTCCTTTCGTACGAAGAATGAAGAAAATATACAACGCAAGAGAAATAAATCTTCGTTAATATTTTTCACAGAAAATCACTAAAAATATCCAGAAAAGTACCTCTGTAAATTGTTACAATTTTTATAGGTTACGAAACCGCAATTTTTTACCATTTTGGTAATTCCAGTAAATTTAATAAATTTACAAATTTATAAAAAACTAAATTAAGATTAAATTAATGTACATACAGAATGATTGATAAATTACAAAAAAATTTAGTCGACCAGTTTGGTTAAATTTTTATTCTTTTTTTCTCTCTCTCTCTCTCTCTCTCTCTCTGGTATCAGAGAAATTATTTGCAATCGTAAAAACAGGTGTTCATTGGTGGAGAAAAACAGTCGAAGTCGATGACCAACGCGAGGCTCGCGAATTTAGGTCGCACGATATCGGGTTGGTTCGATGTGCGGGCGCCAGGACGTACTTTACCTTAGCTTATCGCGATCCACGTTATCACGGTCAGATAAGGGTACCTCGTGCTCGCAATTGGACCGTCAGGTAGCCGATTACACGCCGCCGTGCAGTTTGCAATTTTCGTTAGGGTGCAATTTCGGTTGGATCACGTGATCCTGGTCGTCCATTTGTAATTGTCGCCGTTCCACAAGGATTTCCCATTTCTAACACGTTGAGCATTGCATGTAATTGAAAGACATGCACTTGGGAGTAAACTGTGTTTTTAGTAATTTTTTCTCTCGGCTCATTCGTGTTTCAAAAATATTTTTTTCCTTGGTACATTCATATTTTAAAAAATTTTTGCTTAGCTCAGTTGTGTACTTAAAATTAATTTTCTTTGTTCATTTATGTTTCACAATATTTTTTTCTTGGCTTCACATTTTTAAAAAAATTTTTTTTAATTACTGATGATTATTTATTTATGAACAAATTCAATTAATAGGTGTATAAAATAGTGATGCAAAAGGAACAAATGGTAATTAATATTTTTTGCAGGAAATTATATAATATTCTGAAAAAATGTGTTATTTTAAATTTACAGAATTTTTATTAAAAAATTACAAAATACGAAAGAAAATTAATTTGTTCTTAAAATAATCACCGGTGGATGTATAATACTCGACGTGTTAAGACAGATTTTTGTGTGTGCGAAGAAGTGGAGGGAATAAAAAAAAGTTTACGAAAGCAAATGTAGAAAGTTGATCAACAGAACGGTCGCTTCTGTTCCCCGACGCGAATAGATATTTCGTCGGAGATATCGACGCCAATTTCACTGCTGTTTATTGGCGATGACGGTCGTAAGTGAAACGATTGCCTTCGATCGAGGGTTATCATATTTTTGTCTCTCCTCCGGAGTGCCACTTTCGATGCAAATAAGCTCCTTTCCTCCGCCTCGAATCTTTCTTCTTTTACATCTCGTATAATACGAAAACTTATATCTAGGGAATTTTTTTTTTCAAATTACTATCTCATGGAACCGTGTTATAAATTATAAATTTTTCGCGTAGGAAAGTATAGACGTTCTAAATACTATTTATATTATCATTAAATTTTACTAAATATTTAATATTTAATACAGCAACTATTTGCACCTCCCTGATGTCACGTGTAATTTTCGTCAGTGGCTAAGTTTTAGTATAGACTTTCCAAATACTATATTATCATTCAATTTTACTAAATATTTAATATTTAATACAGCAACTATTTGCACCTCCCTGATGACACGCGTAATTTTCGTCAGTGGCTAAGTTTTGAGTTAAATTTTGCATCTTGGTCAATCGAAATTTATTTTTCACTCTAAAACAAAGCAAACTAACCAGACAAATCATTTCTATTTAAGCTTCCACAATAATCTTGTGAAACTTAAGGGTTAGGAGCGCAAAAAATTAACAAATAATTCAATCTAATAATTTTACCTTATTTCTAACTGTAAAATATTTATGTTAGCCTGTAAACAAATTTAAATATTCTTTATTTTCGTTCAATCGTCTACACGTAGTCGATTAAACGAAGAAGTTCAAAACGTCCGGAAAAAGTTTTATAAACTCGCGGTGAAAAAAAAGTGAACCCTGTGACGCCATCTGCCAGCCTAGGGAATTACTAGTAACGCCCAATTTCATCGGCAGATGGCGGCACAGCTTCAATCGGCGACCGTTGAAAATCGAACTTCGCGGCGTAATTTCGCACAAGTGTGAAAAAGTGTCGAAGAATCGAAGACAGCCTGTTGCAAGCTTTCATTAATCGTCTGTCAACGATATTCTGCGACGAAACGAGGTAAAATATTTACCTAATCAATATTTGCATGCAATATTTGTCAAAGATTATTGACCCCGATGTAATCAATGCCGTTGACACGAAATTTTCTAACCTATGCAACACTGCCATGTGCTATATCGCAATATATATTTCGATAAGAATTAACAATTGATGTATCAAACAATGAATAACAACCGATAATTGAACAAACAGTTCACAATATGTTACAAACAATATTAATTATTCTTTTTTCTTAAATTCTTCTTTCGTATGCACTAAAGACGTAAATTTGAATTCGGAACATTTTTACGGCGTAGATTCGCCTTTCAAAATGGTAGAAAATAGAATTTTTCTTTTCTTTCTTTTTTTTTCCTTTTAATTTATTGTTTATCGTCGCATCAACCACTCGTGGGTTATTACCGACTCAATTTTTATTTATTCCATGAAACGCGGGATTTTTTAAACACGATTAACGAAGAAAAACGTGCGTGTACGAACCTGTTTTAATAATTGCTGTTATTTTTATTTAATTTGCGCGAAACTTGGTACGAAAAATTTTTTAAGGCTTGATAAGTTAATCGTTTAATTCTCAGTTATTGAATCCCTAATTTTGAGTATTGATTTTTTTATCGCAAATTAGCGATAATTTATGAAACCAGAATATATTTTGGAGAAATTCCGGTGAAATACTTGAAATTTTTTTTTACTTTTGTCACGTAACCTTTTACGCGAAAGGCTTTTGAATTGTTTAAAAGAACAGGAGATCGTTCGATGATTAGAAACGGGAAGAGGCGTCCTCGGTTTACGAGGACACGAGAACGCTAGGAAGGAATGGCGTTTACTTGGCGCACTCGCTCGACCAGTTTTTATTGTCAGCGCTGGTCCGCCTCGCAGATTGAGCCTCAGTTTGACTATATCGTGGTCGTAGTACAGGGAATCGATTTTTAAAAGGCGAAATTTGGCTGGTAGGAAATGTATTGAAACTTCTTTTTTTTATTTCTCTTTGAAAATCGTTCATCCTTTTTTTAATTCAAATATGGTGTAGAATAGATTGAGAAGCTTAGAGATTATTACTTAGTTCTTTTTTTTTTTTGTATTTGATATTAGGTAATATTGAAACTTCTTTTTTTTATTTCTCTCTGAAAATCGTTCATCCTTGTTTTAATTCAAATATGGTGTAGAATAGATTGAGAAGCTTAGAGATTATTACTTAGTTCTTTTTTTTTTGTATTTGATATTAGGTAATATTTGGGTGACGTAGAATTTTGATAGTAATGTGCAGTGCTTTATTAAGTTTGTATTTAACGCAGTTGTATCAGTAGTTGCGATCGAATTAAATTTTAGGTGATATTTAAGGAATATATATTTTGATTTTGGTAGTTATTATGCTTCTACTTTGGTCTGAATTGTGATATTCATTATATTAGCTGATGGCTAATATTAGTGGCCACATGAAGCCGTATGAGCTTGTAAGAAATGTGAAATGTTGAAGTAGATAGTTCTTTATAAAAGAACTTTTAATATTTGAATTATTGAATATTAATATTCCTGTGCCTACTTTAGTATCAAATATTGATACCGGTATTTAGTATCTTGATATTTTTGTGGCATAATATGATGTTACGGACATGACTTACTATAATGAATCTTTCAGTATTTTAATACTCTGTTATTTTATATTTATTTCTAACAATGTCTAATGGGAGTATGCAATTATAATTTCTGAAATTATTTAAAGTGGAAGTATAAAAATGTAAAATATGAAGAAGAAAGAAAATAGAGTAATATGGAAGTATGAACTTAAGTTAAGAGTATTAAAAATATAAAAAATTTAATAAATTGGATTTGAGTGGAACTTTATTAAAAAAACATGAATGTGTTGTAAATACTTTTTGCATCCACATTAGCATCAGTCATTTTAAACAATTAATTGCACAGAATATTAATATTCTGTCAGTAATATCTAGTGTTCGCTATATAATATTAAACATTTGGTATGAATTTAATAATAGATTTTGGGTGCTAGACAATTTTAACTCTGCTACGGTTCTTTGGTCACTTTTCACCCAATCTAGTTTTTCTTTTGTTAGTTCCTAATTTTGAGAAAAATATAACAAAGCTATTGTCAATATGAAAATTACTTTTTTTCAATTTTATGTTACACTTACAATTTTATCAGAATTGGCAATTTTTTTAGTCAAATTAGAGGATGCTTAGATTGAAGAGAATTTGAGAACCGTAACAGGGTTAATATTAGTAATGTTTAGTATCATTAGTAAAATTATTAAGTGAACTCCTGAAGTGTTTTGAAAAAATCAAAAGCGAATCGCGACATTGCTCGAAAAGAAACAAGACATAAAATTATGAAACAGTTTCACTTTTCCTTGATGGAAATCGTCGAAAGGAAATGGCAGGTCGCAGTAAGAACCGATCGACGCATTGTCTGAGAGCCCGTAAAAGGCATACTTTTCCTCTCGACCGGCATAAAGCTTGGAAAGTATGTTAACACTAACCTACATTCACCGCAGAACATTTTCCACCGAGAAAATATTATTTTTAATTACACACACGGAGGGCAGAAATTTTTATAATCAAATTCTATCGTTCGAGCAAATTTTTTTTTTTTTAATTCGAAAAAGAGAAAATGATTTATTAAAAATTTACAAAAGACACGTTCGTGATTGTAATTCTACAATTTTTTTATACAAACTAAAATATAGAATGTTTACTGAAGAAATGATGAATAATAAGATTAAAAAAATAATAGAAATGATATCTTCGTAGAATGTGGAACTGAAGCAATTTTTAATAATTATTCAACAACAATATTTAAAAATATTATGACCAATAAAATTAAATTAAAACAGTATCTGGCTACTGAACCAATTATAAAAGAGGAAGAATTTTTTTTTTTATACCGGTAGTGTCTGGTTTGACAATCAGTTAACAATACAGAAATAAATATTTAAATTTCTTGAAAGAAGGAAAGCAAAACGTGGAAGCTTGGCTGTGGAATGTCCCGATGACAAATAAATAGTATGCAAATGAAAGAATTCCATTCTTCTGTAATCATGATTGTTAACAAATGTTCTGGACACGCAGATTGCATAATATTATGTGTGTAAAAATACACACGGTTGGTGATAAATATATCGAACCGGTAGCGAGTTTTTAGTTCATCTTTTTATAAGACTTTATTTTAACTTCTCTTTATGGCTGTCTTCTCATAAAGTTACATTTTTTTTTTTTTTTTTTTACGTTCCTGGATAGATAATTTGTAAAAGGCGAAATAAAATAATACATTACCCTTTTGAGAAATATTATTTCCACCACATTTTAAATCTAGGTTCATTTATCACTCCAACATAATTTTTATAAATTTAGAGCCTCCCGTGGAAGATAGAAATCTAAACAAAAATTAATATAATAATTTTTATAAATATAATACATCGCAAGAAGTACAAAATTCTAAATTAAAAAATTGTGTGATAACTTTTATAAATAAAATGCATCACAAGGAATAGAGAATTCTAAATTTAAAAATTGTGTGATAATCTTTATAAATAAAATGCAACACAAAGAACACAGAATTCTAAATTTAAAAATTGTGTAATAATTTTTATAAATATATCATATCACAAGAAATACAAAATTCTAAATTTTAAAATTGTGTGACAATTTTTATAAATAAAATACATCACAAGGAATATAGAATTCTAAATTAAAAAATTGTGTGATAACTTTTATAAATAAAATGCATCACAAAGAATATATAATTCTAAATTAACAAATTATTTGACAATTTTTATAAATAAAATACATCACAAGAAATACAGAATTCCAAATTAAACAATTCTATAATAATTTTTATAAACGTAAAATAATGAACAAAAAGAGATAAACAAGTAAAACCAAAATTTTCAAGAAAAAGGAAGCAAAACTTAGATTTTTAGAATCCTACTCCGTTACGCTCTAAAATTTTTCAAAAATGCATATATTCCAAAGCTCTCAACGCAATAAAACCAAAGTGAAACTTAACTCGATGGATTAATATGAATCGAGGGACCGATAGCTGTCGGACTGGTAAAAGTGTAATCAGGCGGAGAAACCTTGCCGGAACGAGGGGCCTTACAGTTTCGACAATGAGGTCGAAGCGTTGTTACGAAATCGGACCGCTCCGCAGGATCGTTACGAAAGTGCGACTGAAGAAGGAAATTTGAAAAGCGGGTTACGAAATTGGTCCAGTCGTGTGTCGATCCTCGGGCGATTATCTGCGTCGTGTAGTCGCGTTCTCCCCCCATGATCGACGACACGAGAGTCGCTCTCGACGATCACCGTGGTCCTTGAGCACTTCCGCCTCCCTTTTTTTCCTCGCTACGTGATCGTCTGGTCTGACATTCACCGTCGCGAATTTGCTTGCCTGTGAAATCCGCTGCTGGATTAGCCGCCTTCTCGACGCCTGCACGCCTTTTTCTGCGATTCTCAGCGATAGGCTGATGTTGGTATTGAAAAACGAAGGTACACTCTGGATATATGCACGCTGGAGCAATATTTAGTATGCTTTCATAGGCAGCTTGGAGAATTAGGCCTTTGATTCTTTCTGGCTCTAAATTGTAGAATGTAAGAAAATAGAGAATCTTGAATAAAATTTGTGAATTCATGGTGAATTGTTAGTGTACTCGGAGAAGAGTTATTTTTGTGTATAATTATATTTCTTCTGAATGAAGTGGGATAGATAAAATTGAGCAAAAATATGGCTCAATTAATTGTTAAAAATAATATTTTTATCTGAGCTTAGCACTTCCAATAAAGAACTAGGCGTCTAAAAAATGGTTTTATAGTATTTTCATAGGAAGATTGGAACAGCTGACTCGAACCTAACTTTTTAATTCTTTGTGACGCTGAATTGCATGATAAATGTGTCGAAGACGTGTTTTCAAGATTTCACGGGAATCTGTGGTCGCATAGTGTTGTGAACCGTTTGTGTCCTCAGAGAAGATTAATTTTCGTGAATAATTCGTGACTGAATTATTAAATAAAGTCGATCAAAAATTCAATTGAATTAATTATTAAAAAAAAATATTTTCCTCGGAATTTCCAATAAAAAGTCAAACAGACATCTAAAAAATGCTTCTGTTAGGTTTTCGGAAGAAGATTGGTGAACCTAACCCGAACCTAACTTAATTCTTCGTGACCCCGAATTGGATGCTAAACGAAAGGAAAAAAATAGTGTCATCAAGACAGAATTGTTAAAAAATAATATCTATCCTTTTCTAGATTATATAAAAATAATATCGGAGCTCAGCAATTTCAATAAAAAGCCAAACAGACATCTAAAAAATGCTTCTGTTAGATTTTCGTAAGAAGATTGTTGAACCTAACCCGAACCTAACTTAATTCTTCGTGACCCCGAATTGGATGCTAAACGAAAGGAAAAAAATAGTGTCATCAAGACAGAATTGTTAAAAAATAATATCTATCCTTTTCTAGATTATATAAAAATAATATTGAAACTCAGCGCTTCCAATAAAAAGCCAAACAGACATCTAAAAAATGGCGAGCAATTCTGGACTCAGTTAAAGTTAACTTCAACGATGCTTACTACGAAGTTGTGAAAGGAAAACGCTTTAAAGTAGACTCGAGACCCATTCTCACGAAACAGTTTGCTCTCGCGCACGAAGCTGGCGTAACAGCAAACAACTACGAAGCGTGGTCGCGGTACAGGAGCAGCTAATTGCGTTTTTCTTTGGCTCACGGTGAACACCGGTTCCCTCGGAGCTTACAATTACCTGCAAACACGAGTGGGAAGCGAGAAATTAGCGTGAACACCGCCGCGCTAGGAGCCTCGATTTTCTGCCACCTGGAAAACTGTCCGCTTTGATTAAATTCGTGGGACGAGACTTAAAAAAAGAGAGGAAAAAAAAGAAAAGAAAAAAAGAGAAGTCGATCCTCCCTGTGTCTGCTTGATCAGAACGTGATTTTGTTTCTCTCTATTTTTCTGTCTCCGTCGCTTGCCCGGAGAGTAGATATCCTTGAAGTGGAACATTGTCCCCGGCAATTTCTTGCTCTTTACGTGATACTCGAACACGTTTTCTGACATTGACCGTTGGCCAACAGGATTCGCCCAAAGATTCGCGAGTTCTATTACAGAAGTGTCGTTCAGACGTTTACGTAATGTCCGGTGACTCAGTACTGCTTCTGTTACCGGAGAATTATTCAAGTCCGATGGGTTATTATTTTATCGTTCCAGAAAAAAAGAATAATTCACCCGCTATTTATCGGTCGCATTAGGAGCAACACATCGACGGCCGCTGTCGCGTACGCGTAACTTTGCACAGCAATTTTTATAAGGCTTAGAGGAACCGTAGCCTCTTGATCCTATTTTTAAAGGAACAGTAAAAATAGTACGACGGTAATCTTAATGCATTTTTTATTAACACGTTAAGCGCTGCGTCAGTCCGCGGTGATTGACGCTGAACTTTTAGTTCAGACGTCGTTAATTTCTGAGAATAAGCAGTATTAATTTTAAAAAAATTATGTTTTACGATTCATTAATGGGTGTTATTAGAATGTGTCTTTAAATTCGTATCGTAGTTTAAGGTCGACCAAAATCGTACCGCTTAACGTGTTAATAATTGTATCGTGACTAGTAATTATGCGTAAATGTGTGTAGTAATGATTGCGTAAATGTCGCCGGAGCCAACCTGACTGCGATGCGAAAAATGTGCGACCGTCGAAGTGTTCAGAATGTTACCGAGTAACAAATAGTTCTTGCCACTTCGATACTACGAAATACATTTCTAAAAAATTTGAGAAAATGTGGCGAGTCATTTATTGTCCATTTTTGGACAATATCGGCTCATTATACTCGACTGCGAAGTTCATTAAATCCGAGCATCGTTCACAATTAATACCCGAACAGATAAAGGAATCACAGAGTTCAGTTACCGAGTATCAACTCTGTTTTAAGCAACTAGCGTCCCAACTGCAAACCAACAAATCTGCAAGGAGCAAAAAAGTGAAGGAAAAAATTGATATGTATTTAATTGATAGATTTATAACTAAGCTATTGTAATATCATTCTTATACACGAATTTATTCAAGAGGATTTTTGGAAGAACATATTCGAAAGAAAATAAATGGAAGGAAATATTATAAAATACTGTTGTAAGAAATATCGGCAACCCTTGGACTCTATCGACACGGAAACCGAAGAAACGTAATCGTTGGCCTTTCAAGAGTCGCACCGTCGAGTTTTATATCAGTCACAGAGCGTTTTCGATGGGATTGTCCTTAACTTCGCCGCTTTCAGGCGATTCGATCTCGTTTTTCCGCGGCCGAGCGTAATAGCGGTGGATTTTCACACGACCACGAAGGAATGCAGAGCTCTGCTCTGCCAAGAAAATGGCAGGGCTGATTCTCTCCGCGCTACGGTATCACGGGGCTACGACACTTATCGTGCGAATCTTTGGAATTCGCTGAATTCAGCCTGGCTGTTTGTTCGCGGCCGTTTTCTCACGCGCCGTGCACAATGGCAGAATGGCGAGCGCAACGTTTGTTTCTGCCCGGTGTCTGGATAAAAATAATCCGATTTTATTACTTTTGCGGGAGAGCAACGGGAAAAAGAAATATCACGATCTGGATAACTTTCTAACGGCTGAATCGGACTGTAGGAAATTGCTTAAAAAATCGTATGCTGCGATAAAAAATATACAGCCCATGGTTGATTCCAAAATGTAGCTACTAATCTAAGTCGCGAAAAAAGTTACTTCAAAGCTGTGTAATTATACCCGGTAAAAATTTGCAGAAGAATATTTCTACGGATTTAAGTCTGTGACTATAAATATGTAACTGTGCCCAATAAAAATTAACAGAACTGTATGACTATGGCTATAAGCCGGTGACTATAGATGTGTAACTGTTCACAGTAAAAATTCGCAGAATCATAAGTCTATGCACTTAAGTCNTCAAGAGGATTTTTGGAAGAACATATTCGAAAGAAAATAAATGGAAGGAAATATTATAAAATACTGTTGTAAGAAATATCGGCAACCCTTGGACTCTATCGACACGGAAACCGAAGAAACGTAATCGTTGGCCTTTCAAGAGTCGCACCGTCGAGTTTTATATCAGTCACAGAGCGTTTTCGATGGGATTGTCCTTAACTTCGCCGCTTTCAGGCGATTCGATCTCGTTTTTCCGCGGCCGAGCGTAATAGCGGTGGATTTTCACACGACCACGAAGGAATGCAGAGCTCTGCTCTGCCAAGAAAATGGCAGGGCTGATTCTCTCCGCGCTACGGTATCACGGGGCTACGACACTTATCGTGCGAATCTTTGGAATTCGCTGAATTCAGCCTGGCTGTTTGTTCGCGGCCGTTTTCTCACGCGCCGTGCACAATGGCAGAATGGCGAGCGCAACGTTTGTTTCTGCCCGGTGTCTGGATAAAAATAATCCGATTTTATTACTTTTGCGGGAGAGCAACGGGAAAAAGAAATATCACGATCTGGATAACTTTCTAACGGCTGAATCGGACTGTAGGAAATTGCTTAAAAAATCGTATGCTGCGATAAAAAATATACAGCCCATGGTTGATTCCAAAATGTAGCTACTAATCTAAGTCGCGAAAAAAGTTACTTCAAAGCTGTGTAATTATACCCGGTAAAAATTTGCAGAAGAATATTTCTACGGATTTAAGTCTGTGACTATAAATATGTAACTGTGCCCAATAAAAATTAACAGAACTGTATGACTATGGCTATAAGCCGGTGACTATAGATGTGTAACTGTTCACAGTAAAAATTCGCAGAATCATAAGTCTATGCACTTAAGCCTGTGACTATAAATGCGTAACTGTGCCCAATGGAAACTGGCAGAGCTATATGACTATGGATATGAGTCACTGACTATAAATGTGTATCTGCACGCAGTAAAAATTCACAGAACTGCATGACTACGAGTAAAAGTCAGTGACTATAGAATTAAAACCAGCAGACTTAACCCATTTGCATCAGGACTTAAATTGCAGAGACTCTCACTTATCACCGAAGCCTACACGGTTGATCGTTTATAGCTCGTCCCTATTTAAATATTTGTTATTCTTCATTAATACTAACTGATTATGATGATATATCAGAGCGCAAAGAATAATGTATATTAACACTAGATTTACGGACCTTAATTGGATCATTTCGATGGGTACATTAAAATACAAATATTCCGTAATATAATTAGTTCGCTTTACTTTAAATCGATCAATTCTTATCAGTAGAGATTCATTTAGTATATTTTTCGTATATCAATTTTATTTCGAGCTTACAATTTCCGCTCGCACACTCGTTAAACTTGAACCCGAAATTAGAGCTACGTCAAATTGACGGGTTCCGTAAATCTAGTGTTAATAAATATAAAACTCTTAGTGCAAATATTTTTATTCAACGGTACGGTACGATGTCGCTGTCGGCGAATCATTCCGCGTTTGGTGACACGGAGAAGATATTAGTCCCGGAATATTCCTCTTCACGATGCAAATGGGTTAAAGGGAAAAAATTGAACGTGACAGTCAGAATGATTTTTGATCACCAGATGTCTGAAGTAAAAGTTTTTATTTCAATGAACAATGAGTTACCTTGTACGGGCACAGTGGAAACCAAAAAAGGTGGTGACTATATTCAGTATACCGGAGCACGGCGTCAGAGAAACGCCGGTTGGTCTGTTGCAACCGATGCAGGTGTAGGTGCGCGTGTGCTGCGTTATAGCGAAGAATGTAGGTGAGCCTGTGAGTGCAGCGAGCGCGTTACGTGAACCACGTAACACAGCCGCGAGTGTGGGAAAGTGAGGAAGCTGGCCTCGAACTCAGACCTCAACCTTCTCTTCTAGCTGCAACCTCGTTCCTCCTTTTCCGCCGGTCTAACTGGCCTGCCGAGCCCTCTCCTTTCGAGTTACCAAGCAGAACTGTCTACCCTATCGTAGTTACGTGGCACATGCATCGTGTGTATGGTTACAGCACACGCTCGTCCCTCCGGAGTGCAATAGTTTTCTCCGGTCGCCTACCCAAGTTTTCTCTGACCTCTTTGAGAGAGAGACACTCTTGAAGAGATTCTTGAGCCANAGAATTAAAACCAGCAGACTTAACCCATTTGCATCAGGACTTAAATTGCAGAGACTCTCACTTATCACCGAAGCCAACACGGTTGATCGTTTATAGCTCGTCCCTATTTAAATATTTGTTATTCTTCATTAATACTAACTGATTATGATGATATATCAGAGCGCAAAGAATAATGTATATTAACACTAGATTTACGGACCTTAATTGGATCATTTCGATGGGTACATTAAAATACAAATATTCCGTAATATAATTAGTTCGCTTTACTTTAAATCGATCAATTCTTATCAGTAGAGATTCATTTAGTATATTTTTCGTATATCAATTTTATTTCGAGCTTACAATTTCCGCTCGCACACTCGTTAAACTTGAACCCGAAATTAGAGCTACGTCAAATTGACGGGTTCCGTAAATCTAGTGTTAATAAATATAAAACTCTTAGTGCAAATATTTTTATTCAACGGTACGGTACGATGTCGCTGTCGGCGAATCATTCCGCGTTTGGTGACACGGAGAAGATATTAGTCCCGGAATATTCCTCTTCACGATGCAAATGGGTTAAAGGGAAAAAATTGAACGTGACAGTCAGAATGATTTTTGATCACCAGATGTCTGAAGTAAAAGTTTTTATTTCAATGAACAATGAGTTACCTTGTACGGGCACAGTGGAAACCAAAAAAGGTGGTGACTATATTCAGTATACCGGAGCACGGCGTCAGAGAAACGCCGGTTGGTCTGTTGCAACCGATGCAGGTGTAGGTGCGCGTGTGCTGCGTTATAGCGAAGAATGTAGGTGAGCCTGTGAGTGCAGCGAGCGCGTTACGTGAACCACGTAACACAGCCGCGAGTGTGGGAAAGTGAGGAAGCTGGCCTCGAACTCAGACCTCAACCTTCTCTTCTAGCTGCAACCTCGTTCCTCCTTTTCCGCCGGTCTAACTGGCCTGCCGAGCCCTCTCCTTTCGAGTTACCAAGCAGAACTGTCTACCCTATCGTAGTTACGTGGCACATGCATCGTGTGTATGGTTACAGCACACGCTCGTCCCTCCGGAGTGCAATAGTTTTCTCCGGTCGCCTACCCAAGTTTTCTCTGACCTCTTTGAGAGAGAGACACTCTTGAAGAGATTCTTGAGCCATGGTCGGACTTATGAATAAGATACACCTGTGAAAATTCTGATCGAATCAACGAATTTTAAATGGAACGCAAATATTCGTGTGGTTCTCATACGGTGAATTTTTATGTGAACACAAGTCTTGGAAGGTAGGTGTTTTGATTGAATTATTTTTTATAAGAATCGAGGAAAGCTGCTAAATTTTTAAATAGGCGGAAGACTATTTTTGCAAGGTCACACAATTTTTAAATATTTTTAAATATTGATTTATGGTTATCGTAACTTTTATTTCGAAACATTCATTTTTAAGTGGATCATGCAATTTTTATGGATATGAGATNGCGTTATAGCGAAGAATGTAGGTGAGCCTGTGAGTGCAGCGAGCGCGTTACGTGAACCACGTAACACAGCCGCGAGTGTGGGAAAGTGAGGAAGCTGGCCTCGAACTCAGACCTCAACCTTCTCTTCTAGCTGCAACCTCGTTCCTCCTTTTCCGCCGGTCTAACTGGCCTGCCGAGCCCTCTCCTTTCGAGTTACCAAGCAGAACTGTCTACCCTATCGTAGTTACGTGGCACATGCATCGTGTGTATGGTTACAGCACACGCTCGTCCCTCCGGAGTGCAATAGTTTTCTCCGGTCGCCTACCCAAGTTTTCTCTGACCTCTTTGAGAGAGAGACACTCTTGAAGAGATTCTTGAGCCATGGTCGGACTTATGAATAAGATACACCTGTGAAAATTCTGATCGAATCAACGAATTTTAAATGGAACGCAAATATTCGTGTGGTTCTCATACGGTGAATTTTTATGTGAACACAAGTCTTGGAAGGTAGGTGTTTTGATTGAATTATTTTTTATAAGAGTCGAGGAAAGCTGCTAAATTTTTAAGTAGGCGGAAGACTATTTTTGCAAGGTCACACAATTTTTAAATATTTTAAAATATTGATTTATGGTTATCGTAACTTTTATTTCGAAACATTCATTTTTAAGTGGATCATGCAATTTTTATGGATATGAGATTTTAAAGTGATATTTGCGAATTTTGTATTTTTTTCTTTAGGGTTCGTTAGAACTGTTCTGTGATTATAAGATGTGTTAAAAATAATTCTTATTTTTAAATTTAGCAGATTTAAAATTTGCGCTCGCCGTAAATTAAAGATCCATAAATTGTGAAATCGACTCTCAAAAGGAAGTAAGATATAAAGCGTGAAATAGATACATGGAGACGATAATAAGTTTATCGTGGCCAAAGCGTTGCAATCTCACACGCGAATTCCTCATTTATCTTCGTTCAGCTGCGTAAATTATATCGAGAAGGGTTTGTAGAACCATCTACGGTAATTTCCCTCTTAATGAGGAATTTCTGGAATCGGCTTGATTTAAGATTACCATTATCCCGGTATCCAGTAACGCAGGTTTCTTGTGGTTCGAAACAAATGGCGGCTCATGAGTAACTTGCGACGATCCTGGAATAAGTTATCCAAATACAGATACCCATTGCTCGAAAAACGAGATACATTATTGAAACTCTACCGTTCGAGGCTCAAATTTTAGTCACTTATATTTTAACTCCTGGACTGTTTGATAACTTTATTAAATGCATTTTTATTTTCTTAATATTACTAAAAAAAAATGTTATTTTACAGTCGGTTTTGGTCCCCTTTGAATGGCCACAACTTTTCTATGAAACTTCAGCTAGAAAATTACGTTCCATTTCGTTTGAAGTAGTCCACCGTAAAGCGAACCGGGGACCTTTTGTTTTCGCGAAAAGCAATAAATTTTGCCGCGCTTTGAGCTAAAATAAAAAAAAACGAACGGCACACTTGCGGCCAGCGTGTCACGTGCGGCGCTCGTTTTCCGGGAATCGCGTGGAAATGCTTTCCGCGAGAATAAGCGATGCAAAATGTTAGGTCAGGGTCGTGAATCCCGATTCGGTCGCCCAGTTTCCATTACGACCGACCAAAATTGGGTTACCAGTGTCCTCTTCTACTCCATAAAGCTTCTTTCTGGACCATAACTTCGCCAAATCATGTAATAAACGCACAGACCAATATCTACGAGCAGAAGTAACGAACTATGAAAATATTCAACGAAATTGCCAATTACAAGTGCAAAGTGGCGCCTGATTTAATCGAAACATTCTTTTTATCCTATCAACAATATTATCCAACAATAATAACAATAATGAAAAAGGTAGCTGATGGATTTTGAGAGAATCTCACTACAAATTTTATATTTTGATAAATTGCGACAGAAAAAATCGCAGACGACGAACAAAAAAAGCTAGCAAAGATTTATCTCTGTTACGTTTAAGTTCCACACACTTTTCATGTTCGTAAATTATGATCTATCCTCTCAGGTAATTCTTGACAAGTTTTCTTCGAGATCGCGTCCATAATCTTTCGAAAAAAGGCGCGCCGTAAAAAATTTGTGCTCTCTCTAAACCCATCGGTTATCAAAAAATATGTATTAATTATTAGAATAGTGTTGGTTTAATGGGATTTAAGTCCCGATAGAACAATGTCGGGCGAGGTTCTTGACCCAGGAGTCAAAATTACTATGGAACCGTGTTCTCCGGCTGTCTGGGCGTCGCGCCGCCACTTTCCCGGGAAACTGGGATAACTAGGTCATAGCCAGATATCGACATATTTCCCTGTCCCGCGCCTTTCAGCTTCCTGCCACGCCTGCGGTTACCCTCGACCCTCCGCCTGGTCCACTTCTCTCTAGGGATTTCGATTCGGTGGCATCCTTCGTTTCTCCGTGTCGAAGGCCACAGAATTTATCGACGAGGAACCTCGTTTCGACATTGCTGGACCGCCTAACGTGGATCTCGAATTTCTAACTAGGAACTTCCGCCATTCGTGGCATTTATCCGATTGTCCACAATCGGGATTACAAATTTATAGTCCTCCGTGGCGAGTTTTCTGGTGGTTTCTCAGAAAAGAGTCGATTTATGAACCACGGGTATTAAAATGCAGAGGTAATTAGTTGCGAAGACCACAGACAAAATCGTGGAAGTATCGCGTGGCATTTAAACGCTTGCTTTCGTCAGAAGTGCACCCTTCTGACGTAGTTTTCATAGGTTTTTTTTTCCTCTTCGGCATGTCGGTGAACGAGTACGTCAATTTTGCGTAGCGTAAAATGTTGCAACCTTTAGACAAGTCTTGGGTCTGGGATCACCGACACGCGTCACGGTTGGCCTTTACACTTGACCGGTTAGGACACTGGCTGGTCTCATATTATCCCTTGCATCTTCATACCGAGGGAGTTTACTTATGGGGAATTTTTTTTTAACCCTCCATCCAATTGTCTTCTTTCTTGAGGAACTATGATCGAAGATAGAGAAGTGTCGCTCTGAAGATTTGAGGTGTTAAATAATTTTCCAATGCGGTTAATCAGAGATACCAAACGTAACCCTTTGCACTCCACTAGCGCCGCTATGGCGACATAATTTCCTTCAGAAGCTAAGTTCTAAGTTAAATTTCGTATTTTCGTCAATTCACATATTTTTTGTTTCGAAACAAAACAGATGAACGAAGTAAATAAAAATCTTCAACATTAATAACATTTTTTTTTTTTAAACCATAATCTGAAACTTAAAAAAGTTTGCAGAGTGTAACATTGAAACGTTTAATACACGATGGATGTTCTCCACGTTCGCAATAATAATTATACAAATAGTTGTGCTACGATCAATATCGTTCGGCCTTCGTTACATTAAACGGCAAGCGCTACAGAAAAACCAGGTACGTTATTATTTGTGATTAATGATCACATCATAAATGAATAGTAATGGAATATCGGAAATAAAAAAAAAGGAAAAAAGAGAAAAGTATTCAGTCCATGGTAGTCTACCACAAAGTTGTTTGAAACTGCACGGGTTAACACTGGAACTACCGACGATTAAAGTAGATTTATTTGTACCGAAGAAATCGGGATGATAGGTATTTGAAAAAAAATATATATCGCAAGGAAATTAAACCTTTCTTCGTATTCTTTAAGAAAATCACTGAAAACTTCATAGAATTTATATGAAAAATTAGAAACAAGTCATTTTGACCACTTCGGTAGTTCTAGTGTTAACAGCAGCTGATTAACACTAGATTTACGGGGATTAATTGGACCATTTTGCGGGTATACTGAATCGTGCTTTTTTTGTAATAATATTAATCCATTTTATTTGAAATTAATAAGTTTTTATTCGCACAGATTTAGTTAGTTCGTTTCTTGCATTTAAATTTCATTTTGAGTGTACATTTTCTACACAGATAATTATTGCACTTCAGCATGAAATCCGTCAAATTGACGGGTTCCGTAAATCTAGTGTTAAATCACTAAACATTGAATCAAAACTGAACCAATTTCGACATCATGTTTCAAAATAAAAGTCACAATAAGCGAGCATCGATGAAGCGTCAAAGGTGCCGGATGCTGCGTGTAGTTAGAAAGTTCCAGGGTCCAGGAGGTTAGTCCGAAGCGTCGTTAGGTCGCGCTGCAAGCTCCGCCAGGCGCGTCGTCCTTTCGCTGTCGTCACGGCCGGTATTAACGTGTTGCTTTCGTCACCGGTGCCCTATTTTCCCCATTTCCCTCCGTGGAAACTGCAAACTGTTGTAAAGTATGCAACCTTGACCCGATCCCCCGCGCGCGCGATCCCCTGCACGCGTCACGGCTGGCCTTTACGCGTGACGTGTTAGGTCAGTGATGCTTCTAATGCCCCAGCTTCTCCCCTTTCTTTTTGCCCCTTTCATGTTCCGTTTTCGCGTACTTTCAACGGGAAAATCAAACGAGATCGGCGCGATTGAGGTTAGGGTTACCGAAGATGCTTGTTCTTTGGTTAGGATAATAGTAATACTATACAAATGAGGATAATAGAATTTTTAATCGCTACAGTAATTGTTCGATTGCGGATTTTTACGTAAATTCACATTTTTGAGAATATAGGAAAGAAAGAAAGAAAAGAAAAAAAATCGATCTTTGGTAGGAAATTATTTCAACTACCAGATATTACAAAAAGCATTATAGTTTGGATATTTTTGATACTTTTTCATGTTACGTGCATTATGTGCTATTTTGAATCTTTTAATTTTCTATAAGTGATAAAAATCTGCAGTCTAGTAATTCTAGGGATATTAGGTTATGTTAGTGGTGACTATGACTGGGTATTAATAGCTGGTAGTTCGATTGTTATTACAGTCACGAATAAAATTAGTGTATGTTGTCATAGGTTTGTAATTGTATTTAAGGCGGAAGTTAATACTCTTTCTTCGGAATGGAAGTCGTGCACGTAGGGCCAATGACCATGACCCGACCTGACCTGAGCACTCGTGACCGCTATTCTAGTTGTGCTACGTTCGTTGCGCAGATCAGCTTTTCTATCACCGACTGGTTTCGTTCCTTCTCTTGCGGCATCTCGTCTAAAAATTTTTTTTCTAATCGTAAATAATATTAATTCCAGTAACTAAATTTTTTTCTGAGAATTCATACGTTACTGCAGGCAGCGTAACAGTATTCTCTTAACAATTCCGTGGAATTTTAACACGAAGAGGGAATGAAACAATCCCGACTTAAAGTGAATCTAAATCCATGGAAATTACCTGGGTAACCTTCCTCGACGACAGACTAATAAAACGAACCTCATAAGGAAATAATTAGCGAAACATCGAATTTGCCATTAAGTGGTTGGGTTAGAAAGCAGATTGTGGTTTTTCCTTTCGGAGAACAAGAAAACGAAAAAAAAAAAAAGAAAAAAGACCATGTTTCCAGGAAGCAAGTCGAACAACTATTATTCCTTTATTACCGTTGCCGTGTAAACAATCCTTAATGGCGGCTCGCGATTGATATCGTCGTTTCATTCGAAACTATGAGAAACCTGTGCTGTTGTTGTCGCGCTGAGCATACAACAACGTCGTCTGGTTGCACGATAATTATTTATCGTATGTGATATAATAATCGCGAAGGAACAGCGGGCTAAAAATACTACGGTTAGAGCTGTTATTAAGCGTGATAAAAATGGGATGGAAAAATGTCGTCGGCTGAAAGTAAAATGGCCATAGAGTGACGTCACCGTGTGTGCATGAGTATCCGTGACGAACCTTGAATTTTTCGCGTCGATTATCGTGAAACCGGTACCCTTACATGTTCATTAAAATTCATAAAAATAAGTGACTTCGCGAGCATTATTGACCATTCGATTCACAATGATACTTTTTAGAGCCATTTTTTGTAAAGTAAAAAGAAAAAAAAAAAGAATCCAGTGGAAAATTTCTTCGCGGGGAAAATTAGAGGTGATTCCAACGATGATATTAAAAATCGCGGTTTTTAAGAGGAAGGAATAAGAATTTCGTGGAAGAAAACGAGGAACGATTATTTTTTTGAAGGTAATAAATAATGGAGGAAAAATCATTTTATGAAAAAAAAAAAAAAAGGATATTAAATAATGGGAGATTGGAAAAATTGTTTCATGGAAGAAAACAAATAAGATTGTCGTATTTTTGGAGGCATACGTAACTAGAAAATTGCATAGACCGAACCGTGCAGTAGGATGGGATAAATTCGTCATCCCATGCGCCTGTACCGTCATCTTTATCGCCCACATACGACCTTCGAGGCAACGGTGCAGAATTCATTCTCCCGTTGAGTGTCCATTGGCGTCGGTACCGCAAGTTTTTGTAATTACTGTTGCTTAATATTAATGGTTCCGTGCAATTTGCAAAGCCATCCCGAAATTGCGCTACGTACACATAATTCTGCTTCAAGGCACATTATAATTGCGAATTATAATTAGAGTTGGTTTAAATGAAAATTGCAACAATGCACCGTTTAATTATTACGCCGTATATGTTTTCATTACTATTTGCATATATTTGACTGAATTGAATTAACGAGATTGACTAAATTGCTCGAAATTAAATCCACCTACAAGCCAGAGATTTCAAACATTTTGACAAATTATTATCATTGAATTATTTTGTTATCTACCATTTGTTAAGAATTAAAATTCGCATTGTTGGACCCTAAAAGAAAAAAAGAAAAAAATGTTCGCCTCGAATTCTGTTCTCGAGAGACGCGCAAAAGCGAGATCGTGCGTGATCGCTAGGCTGTTTAACACCTCGTTGCATTTGATATACCGGGTGTCCGAAATGTCCAGCTGCAAATAATATCGAAACTAATTTAAAAAAGAGACGAAGCAGTTGACAATATCGTCGCTTTGATCGGCAAAAGTAAATATAAAATAAAACAAGCGAGTAACAAAAGTAACGAACAATCCAGAGAAATTAAATTTTCGAAATTAGTTTTCCTGTTGAAATCAGTAAATTAATTAAATGCATTCCACGTTTAGTTGTTTCACATTGTAAATCACTTCGTTGTAATTTGCATCGATATTTATCGGACGCCCCGTATAAACAGCTTAACGAACAACGTCATCGCGTCGATCGGCGATCAGGGTCGTGTATTAGCATGCTCGGGTGTGCCTTCCGCGCCCACTCTCGGCCTTGAGCGTTCTCCGTGAGAAACAGAGGGATGAGGAGGAGCGACGAGATGTCAAGGAAGGAATGCTAAACGCGGAATGCAGGTCGCGCCACATGAATCCTCGCTCGAGACACGTGCTCGATATCTCGTTGCTGTTTCGATCGCGAAATGACCCAGGAAATGTCGAATTTCGTCGCTAATCCTAAGCTTTTGGTCCTCCTATACACAGCAATGATAGGACTTGTAGTCACGTATTAACATCCGCTCACCATATTTTCCTAGAATCTATTACCATCTTAGCTGTCATACCGTTCTTTATAGTCTTTATTGTCACGGTGCTAATTTAGTTCTCGCCAGTTTAGCGCTTACATGTTACAACAGACCATAACCTAATAGCGCAACAGTATAGTCATCGCATCGATAATCCTAATAGTGCCCTGGCTCAGTTGGATTTTATTAGGTTAGCTAAAAAGTTCGTGCGGATTTTAACGCGTAAACAAAAAGCGATTTTTTTTTGTATCATAAAAGGAAACATTTTTATTCGATGATGTACTGTCCAATTGAACTGTTACATCACCTTCTGTTTTTAAGATTTTAAGACTTAGTTCCATTCTGAAACACTGGACGATAATTATCGCTAAAAACAGCACGAACTTTTTGGTTAATCTAAAACATCAGTTGTTTCACAGTTACGTATGATCGTCAGTTTTGGGAAAACATTCGCAGCTTGTTGTCATGGCTCCTTATCAACAGCTCACACCGTGGTCAAAGATAGTGCAATTTCTGTGGCCACTACTATATGGTCCAGACGTTTATCTTACCGTTAACCAGATCCAGGCTTACAGTCACATATTCCCTATCGCACAGTGCAATAACCAGCTCGAATAGCGATCAATACCCCGGTAACTTAACAGCTCGGTAACCCCAAAGTCAAATAACCCCAGTCAAACCGACTTCCACGGATGATCGCGACGATATCGCGTTCTCACACAAGGCGCAATCCTATCCGAGGATAATCCATGGTATTTGTACAGCGGGTAAATGTGTGTCAACAAGCGCCAGGGCGCAAAGGGTTTCGAGTAAACACCGCGAAGTAGGTAAATTCACAGGAAGATCGTTTCCTAGGGATTTCATGGTATTTGTCGAGGAAACTGGTCGATCGTAAACCGGCTTTCCACTGACATATTTCCACTGGTTGTACCGTTACCTCGCTGGATCTTTCCTTTTCTTCGATTTCACCGAGGTTTTTCCCTTTCAAGGGCCAGCTTCACCTGCGTCAGCTAGAGATTTTATCGCGGTGACGTCATGAGACAGGGCGTGTGGGATCTGTTAGGATGACACACTTCGTCTTTTGTCCCTATTGGTGATTTCTCTGTTTTTTTTCTGGACCAATTTTGGGATTTTTATTTGGGAACTTGAGAGGGTTCCAGGAGTCATTTTTCAGGGAATTTTGAGGACTATTGGGGGGAGGAGAATGAGGGAGAAGTTAGGTTGGCATGTGGGTAGTCACTTTTTATTGATATTTAGGAATACAACGGTAGTTGAAAGGTTAGGTTCGATTTAGATTAGGAATAATAATGATGTAAGAGCTAAGTTGATATGGAGAGGTTAGGAATAATAATGATGCAACAGAGAAGTTGTCATTTAGATGTGAAAAAATAATAATTTAGGAACAGAGGTAACTTAAATTTTTTTATCGACATTATTGGCCAAAGAATTTCTGGAAAAAAAATTTCGAAAGGTTTGGAATAATAATGATGCAACAGAGAAGTTGTCATTTATATGTGAAAAAATAATAATTTAGGAACAGAGGTAATTTAAATTTTTTTATCGTCATTATTGGCCAGAGAATTTCTGGAAAAAAAATTTCGTGAGAAACTGTTTCACTTTGTATAATTCCTTGCCACGATTCGCCTTTTTCGTGGAATCGCTCGCACTTTTAATCTCGAAAGGGTGCAGTAATCTAATCTCCAGTAGAATGTCGCGGTTGTTCGTCTTCTCACAGGTATACGCCAACCATAAGTTATCTGTACCCTTGCGACCAGGAATTCTATAAAATTACAATTTTTTACAATGGCCCATTACAAGCTGTGCAAAAATTCCTGAGGTCATTTTTATGTTATTTTAGCGGAAACTTAAATTTATTTGAGAATCGAAGTGTACCAAAAAATGCTTTTACTCTCGATCGCCAAAAATTCTCAACGAGTCGCAGTTCGTCGAATTTAGGTTCGCCTCTGTAAATGGATGGGGGCTTCTCTATTTCCTGGTCACGTCGAGAAAGGTTCTTTTCTGGCTGAGCAGCAGACGCAAAAGGGGGATGACTGACAAAGCAGAAATCCGCGTGAGACGCTTCACGAGCGTGAGAGAAATTACCAATTAACCTTCCATGACGGCCAATTAAAAGCTGTATTTTTTATGGACACGCCGGCCACTTTGGATAAGAGGGAAACGTGCGCGGTTCGTTTGCTCGCTGGAAATTCATGAATGGAAATTCGTTGCTCCAAGTAGTTGGTAGATTTCGTATTTGAAAAATGCGAAATTATTTTTCACTAGGTACGATTTTTTCCTGAACCTAACCCGAACCTAACCTCAAAAGTGACTAAACTTATTATCTATCCAGAATTTTATTATTATTATTAAATGGTTACGTTGTATAAATTGTACGTAAAATACGAAGATGAAAAAGATTAGGTTCAACTTAGTTGCTTGCAACCAAAATCTAATAAAGTGTAATAAAATTCCCTAGCAGTCCCAAAAAAAAAAGATACAAAAATGAATAAAAATCGTAAGTCTAACCTCAAAAAGAGTTGAACTAACGTTAAAAAAATATAAATAAAAAAATAGTTCTTGTCAAGCCAAACGGCCACTACGAGGATCGATTCGATCCAACAAAAAGTGGTCGGGTTAGTTAATCGATTATTCTTTTTCTCCCAATGGCAAGGACTCGATTCGTCGAATCCTGGTGTACCTTCTCGCGTGCAGCTGGCTTTTCTTCTGCGCGAAACGTGGAGAGCAAAGCGTTTTGTCGAGCCTGCCAAAGACTTGGTCGTGACCCGTCTCGTCGTCGCAAGCAATCAGAACATTTTGTTATGGTAATTTCGAGACGGACTCGACCGGACGCCGACAGAGGCGTTCACAAAAGATGCATCGTCGCAGTTATTTGCATTTTTTTCGCGTGCTATGCCCGTGAGAAGTTTCGTTTATTCTTTAGCGAATTGTCCGGCTCAATTCACACGTGCAATTCGAAGTACACGATTCGTTGGTCCGAACTTTTCTAACCTCCAAATATTTTATTTCACATGGATAACCTGTAATTTATTTTTTTAATACTGGAAATATTATTTCCAAGCTCGCAGAAGTTATTATTTTTGTTACTACGAGCGAAATTATTTGCGATTCGTTGATTTTAATCGAAATAGGAATATTTTTCTTGGTTTCAAGTAATAGTTTATAATCTACCTTCTAATATAACGATGTAAAAAATTAATCATAGTAATTCATAATTGGTCCACCGTTACGCCACCTATGACGCCATATTGGGCAATCAAAATGAACAATGGTGTCCTTACCGTGTCTTAGAACAGAATTTCAGCTAGATTAGGATCACCGAGCTCTAAGCGCCTGTGACTATAGCAATTAGGCGGTTAGGGGGGTGGGAAAGGAACAACAGGTGGCTGAACACGTCACCCTCGAAGCTACCGTGGAAATAAATTCCGAACCTTAACATAAATCCAGTGAAACTGATCCTGCAGGTTCAGTCGTCAGCTTAATTAATAGCCTCTCATAAATGGAAACCTTAAATTTAATATAAAAGTTGTTTTAATAATAATGAGAGTAATTGATCGCTTGAATAATAACAATTAATTGTTGTAACAACAAAAGCCATAATTATTTACTTCAATAATATCAGTTAATTATTCCAATACCAAAAACCAACTCCTTTAACAATTGAAATATTTTTTATCCCTTTTTAAGAATTTACAATTAATTTTGCTTTTTTTTTTTCAGGTGAGTACCTCTTTGGATTCCTCGAATTATTATTCAATTACTTGATACGCCAACTCTGGTGAGTGAGATATATTTGAACAAATATTTTGCATGCTTTTCATGGTTGTCTGATCAAAATTTCTCGTTCTGTAATAATTTTTCCCTCTAAGTGAATTCCGAATCACGTTCCATTACGATAGGTTGTTAAATAAATAAACAAATGATATACGAGGAAATAAAGAAGTGGGTGAACAATTGAGGAAAAAAAAAAATATATGAGGAATGAACCACGATAGAGCGAGGGTGGCGATAAAGAGCGAGGAGAATAGAAAAAAAAAGAAGCTCTGATGCGTGGCGGAGACCTCGTGCTGCTCAACGAAGCTTCACGCGACTCTGTAATCATGTCCGGTTTCCTCTGCATTGCTCGGCAACATCAGAGACACCGACTGCGCGCGATCAGAAGCGCGCATTATCAGGAATAATAATAACAGTATTAAGACAGAATCATTTTACGGAATAACGAGCATGCATCGATTGAAAAAAAAGAAACAGCTTACTCCCGCCACTTAAAACAAAAAATTTTAAACAATTGATTGCTCTTCTATTTTTTTAAATATCGTAAAAAATGTGAACGATACTCCACAAAAAAAATATTCTATAAATCTACGACGACGCCATCTGCGAAAAATGTTATTCAGAATTTATTTTCCTCGCATCCTGTATTTTTTTCGAATACCAATCATTTTTATTCCTTTTATACAAACAAGTCGGTGGTTCTGGAGTTAAAATAAAATCAATAGATTGCTTCAAAAAAAAAAAAGAAAATCATAAACTAAAGTGGACATATAAATGGAGGGAGAGGGCAAAGTTCAAATATAAAATTTTAGCTTCGATTATTAGTTTCCGAAATATTAATAAAAAATTTCAGAATCTATATCAATTTTCCGTTACACGCTTTTAAAGTGCCCTGAGGGAGCGTGGTGGGGGGTCAACACGCGGCGCGGCCCGACAGCTTCAATCGCGTATAACTTCCAAACCAATCGCTTTTCGAAAAAAATTTTTACCACCGAATCGTCTCATTTTTTTCTACACAATCTCGCTGTATCGATTAAAAAATTATTGAACCGCTACAGGAATTAAATATATGCTATTTACGAACCCGAGCTGCATCTGCATAAGAAATGACTGAAATTGCACGACAAAAGATGTTTTTATTCCACGAGATTGGCCAGTTTCGGTTCGGAGGGCCCGATGGAAGGGAATTTGTGTAGGACAAAGAAGTCGAAGTCCCCGAAGAATCGCACGCGAGAGGTGGAGCGGTCGGTTGCTCGGAGAGGCGATTGTTCAAGGCCGTTCGGTGCATGTGCAACCGATCGACTCACGTTTTCTTTTGTCACCGTCGCCCCTCTTTCTCGGACCGGTCGCTCTTCCACGGAATTACTCACTCGACCGGTATTTTTACAAGTCATCGCGACTCGTGGCTCGATTCTCGCGTGTTCGAATCAGGATCGTCTCTCCGCGAGCCGGAAACCGATTGTTTTACGGAAATTCAATAGCTCGATCGCAAGGTTTCATAGTGTCTCTGTTGTAAAATAATGGTGGAAGTAGCATAGCAAGGTCGTAACATAATCTCACTCGAGTTTCAGTCGAGTCTTTTTCGGCAGTCTCTGCGTATGCGATAATGAAGAGATAAGGATGTGGATTTTACTATCTTATAATTTTTTTTTTGTTTTTTTTTTATGAATCATAAAAAATGTTTTACGTAATTGAGTTCAGCGTGAAAAATAGGATTTTATCCGTAAAACTGAGTGTAAAAAAAATTGTAAAAGGGAACGTGTTAAGATCCTTTTTTTTCTCTTTGGCGTTTATCATTTTTATTAGCTCGTATTTTACAATTAAAGGTTCATCACGGCAGTGAAAAGGGATTTAGTTATTCTGCTTAATCTAACTTAACCTAAATTAACATTTCCATGTGCTGTGTTCAGAATTTATTCCAATTTTATTTAATTTTCCCAGCACTTTGTTCTCATACATTTTTGGGAAAGTAATAAATTATGCGGAGGTACTCTTAATGAGGCCCAGAACGAAACCTGAGGCCCGTTCTATAAAACCATGAAATCTTCTGTTCCAATGACCGCGGTATACTTAGGGAAGAAAAATTTTTTTCAGCAGGTATAGAGAGTGATTAGAGTCTGTTTCTAATAATGGGCATTCAAAGACTCGATTAGGATTACGAGTTTCGGCGTTGAAGCTTTTATGTCGTGGCGCACAATGCGTAATTGCGGAGACGCGAGGATGTAGTAACACCAGCGGTCAGGGACTCTGGAACAGATGTTATTCTTTTTCCTGGATTTCCTTTTCGCGGAACGCCTCGGGTTGTCTCGCGTTCCTTGACTTTTTACTTCTCTCTTTTTATCGTGTTTTAGATAAAGATTATCAAGCTATCACGCATATTGTGAATAAAACGTTTGTTAAAACTCTCTATACCTAGCCTAAAGTAATAAATTTATTATTGGTGAAATTTAATCCTACTGTCTTCCTCGAATCTATACGACCCAAAATAAGGTCTACCCAAAATAATTCCTTTATCTTAATTATGTGATGATAATTAAAAAACATTTGGTCGCAAAATAGTTAAGAATGTAAGAAGAAAATTGCAAAGGCCTGCAAAGGAAGATGGTAACTTTGTTTAATGTGATTTAATATAACTCGTTGATGAATTATAAGGTATTATTTTTTCAAATTAATACTGTCAGTTTTCGGGAATCAACGACGCCTAAACGAAAATTTCCGCGTCGGTCCGCAGGGACCGGCGTGGCGCTTAACGTGTTAAATATATTTTACAAATGTAAAATATTGTGGCATTGTTAAAATTCCCGCCAGAATGAGCGAGAGTGCGAACTACGATAAACAGCTGTGAGCGTGAGTGCAGAAGATTTAAAAAGTGAGAATTGACAAGAGAACCTGTGAACGACAAAGACGCATTATTATATTAAAGTAATATTATTTATCGCTTGGTTTATTTCACGAGAAGATTACAAAATCTTCCTTGCAATTAAAAAATCAAGAACAGCAGGGTTAACCTCAAGAGACGCAGACCCCACCTTGTGACGATGCCAAGCTACACTGAAACACCCCAAAAAATTACCATTAAATTCCCTATCGGATACACGATCGCCCCAACCGAAACAGGCCGATAGTCATCGACGGAACATCGAAACACGTGCGCGTACCCCTACCAAGGGTGTCGTTGCGATACCAGTCTCCTATCTAGCCTGGCTTACCCGGTAGACAAAAGCGTGCCTGTTCCTCCAGGCTACCGACCAGAGCCACCTGAAGACGGGCCAAGGTCGATACGGGGTTATGCGACAGCCGACCATGAGGGAAGAGGGGTCAAGGGGGGGTCAGGAAGCGGAACAGCAGCTGTCCCGTTTCCAGAAACGCGCTGGGCGCGTGCGCGCCGCTCGCTTGGGGGTCATCCGTGCGATTTGTCGAAGGATCACAGGTAGACCGGGTCGGTAGGAGTGAAATCCAGCCCTAACCTCGATTCGAAGGCCCGTGCCGGGGCACACCTGACCCGGATCAACCTAGAAACCGAGCTGGGGATAGTCTGCCTCGGTTCAGGTTCAAGTTCAAGGTTCTGCCAGTGCACACGTTGGCCTGGCTGGCCTGGATGGATGGCTTTATTCTTCGGCGGTGCGCCTTTGGGGGAATTTAATTGGGGGCTGGTCCGATTCTGGGTGGAGCTAGGGGTTGTGCTGAGGTTTAGGGTGATAATCGGAGGATTTGGATCGACGATGATGGTTATTCTATTTATTTTCATTAATTTTCTTTGGGTCGATTCATTTTTTGGTTACGGTTTGAATTATTTTGGCGACTGTTGATGTAGGGTTCTTTTTTACGGGTGGTATAGTGTTGTAATTTGTATTATGGATGGTCTGGTTGGAAAGATTTATGTTTGGAATTGATCTTTGTGAAGAATTTTGACGATAGAATTTTTTTGTCGCGGTAGTAGTTTCTTGGTTGGGTTCTAGTGACTTTTAGTGGTAGAAGGGAATGTTTCAGGGTACTCGAAATTATTATACGTGTATTGATAATATATATATTGATCTTCCGAGCCTTTTTAGAATAATTGTAAATCTGATTGGATTGGAGAACAAAAATATGCAAAATACATGCCTCGTACCCCTCATTAGTGGAAACGTCTCATTATACCCTGCAAGATAATGCTCTCTTGAATTTCAAATCAGTTCTCCGCCAGAGATTTCTTTATACCTGGAATATAACATAGGGTAATTCCGGGTGAGATGACTCGATGTCGTACAGAATATGTTCCATTTTTTAGCTGTTTTTAATAGTATACGAAATATTATAAATACATCGAGGATTTTTATGCATTTATATAAAATTCTATAACACAAGAATACACAGAATGCGCATAATAGGCAAAAATATATAAACATTTAGTGAATAAAACAATTATATTCCTTTTAATTCTATCCACAAAAATCTGCAGCCCAATTATAAGTATCAGTATGAACATTACAAATGTTAAAAAATCCAAAAACTCTAACCTAACCCAAACCTAACCCAGACCTAACCAAATTTTATTAGAAAAATTCCGGGTGTTTCGAAATACCTCCTTTTTCCACAAAATATTATAAACCTACAAGTAAATCTATTTTTTAGGTTATAAATTAAATTCACGATATATGGGCCATCAATTCCCAACTTTACTATTGAGCAATTTTAACCTAAAAAGAAAATGAAGAAAAAGAAAAAAATATTCCAGTTTCGATAAAAGAAACCTGCTACTGCCACGAAACATAAAACCGAGTCCTAGAACGCGCTGATCGCAAGATCTCCGATCAGATATCCACGAATGCAAATCGAGGCACGATTAAATCGTCGCTGGAGGTAATTAGCGGGGGTAGAGTTAAAAATGCGGCATTCCCACGCTCTGGAAGCTGAACAACAGGATAAAGCAAGGTGAAAACGCGACGCAGAGACGGCGATTGTGCAATGGAGGCGAGGTGACCGGGTGTCAAGAGCACCGGAGACCACTTTTTGTCGCGACGCAGGTATGAATATACACTTGGAGGTCTCGTTAGCAACATTATCGGTGACTAACGATTATGATCGCCAAGGTCTTCGTTCTGCTTCGCTGATGCAGCGTTTCGTCGCGGATTCTGGTTTTTTCTGTCCGAGATTTTCGATCCAGCTTTAGTTACACTACGGTGTACGATGAAACAGTCGTAGAAATTTTTTACTAGGCCACGGTGTGTCTATTTGGCGTACAAATTAATTTGGCATCCTTCGATGCAATCAACTGTTATTCTCTTTCGAATTAAACAATTTTTCCCAGCTTTGACGATCAGCGAAACACTATGATTTCATCGTTGCTGGTGACATAACCTAAAAAAGGAATATTGGGTGCGATGACGAGGAAAGTTAAACGAAAAATTTTGGAAAACCGAACTAAGACTGGAAAATAGAATTTATTGCTCGAGTCAGAGGTCCTTAAATAATCCAATATTTTTTTTTAAATAATTGAGAGTGAAATTGTTACATTACATTGACTCGAATTTTTCAATTAATCCAAGAAATTCATTAAAATTAAAGAAAACGAAAGAAAATCAATGGAAAGTGCAATTTTTCACAGATTTTGTAATTTATCAAAAAATTTTAATCTAATAAAAAATAATATATGATAATAACGGTTATGAAAGTGGGAAATCGACATTTTTATTCAGGATTGAAAAATTCCAATGTTCTACGAAAAAAAAAATTTTTTAATGATTTAAAATTGTGATGTTCTATTAGAACGATTAAAATTCTTGAGTTGGACGAGGAAGTCCGTAAGTTCGACTGGCCTGGCCCAGAAACGAGACCAGAGGTCGGTGATACGTGCATCGCTGGTCAAAGATCTCTGCTCGTGCGGCGAGCGACGAGGAAACGGCCACCGCAACGCTTGTGCGGCCTCGTCGGATCGTTTAGCGTCGTTCACGAGCGAGCTTTAATCACGGTGACCTCGTGCCACTGTTTACGAGTCTCGAGTCGTCACAGAGCTGATTTTTACGTCATCGATTTTACCTTTCGTCGGCCACGGCTCACCTCCGCCAGCTCATTTTTTATTAATACTGTGCACCATAACACACGTGACTAGCACTTTGCAGAAAAAAAATAAAAAAATGAAAATATTGTCAATAGAAGAGATTCGAAGAATTTTCAAATTTTTGTTCTTCACGAATTTGCAACTTTCATGTTGTGTAACGAGGAATTAGTTGTTGGAAAAACTATGAAATTTGTGGTATAAAAAACTGACGATGGTATTTTTATAATTTAACGTTAGTAAAAAATAGAATAATTTCGAGCTTCAGTTTATGACTGAATTTTTACGAAGTTGAAAATGAAAATTGGTTAAGAATACTGAACCTCGATGTGTTAATTTGTGTATTTGTCAGATTATCACATATGTAATACGACTATTTTTCTTTTTCTTTTTTGTACATTTTTTTTTAGTAACGTTATTAATAGATTCTTCTATTTCATTGTTGGAGTTTTTAAATACTGGCATGATTTGTGGAAGTGATGTTTAAAATAATAGTTTTAAAAGAAGTGATAGTAGTTTCGTGGAGATAATTCGTGATTACGATCTTCGATGTTAAGCGACGGTAGGTCGCGTACCCGGTTTAGATGGGTGACCGCTCCTTTTCTCGTTCTTTCAGGGCTTTGTCTGAAACCTGGTGTTTTTCTCTCACGAAATTGTGCATTATAAGTCCTGCAAAATCTCTAGACTCTTCTAAATAAATTAAAAAAAATTCCCTATAATTTGAAATATTCTTCGATGAGATCCAGTTAAAAATTCAAATAATTCGGTGTCCGTTCAAGGAAGTTGAATGCACTTGTGCATCGATAAAGCTGTATCCATAGATGATTACAGTTCTAGGGTAAAATTCTCATCTGCTGTAGGAATTTCGTAGAATTCCCTAGACCAAAAATACATAACCAAACGATCCATTGGAATCGGATTACTGACCGTGAATTTAGTACAATTTTTACCACAAGGAGAACAATTTACCAGGAGCATAGTAATTTTAAGAGCCATGAACGAACGAAGGGAAATAACAAGTGGCTAGTTTTCTCGAGTCTGGAACGCAGTGAAATCGTTCAGCATTTCACGCTGGTGGCAGCTATATCGACCTTGAATCGGTTGTTATTAAAGCGCTATCGCGGCGCAACGTTAATGCGTTCGACTTCTCTGAATGAATTCCTAGCATCTCGCATGATTCTTTTTACGGCTGCCGCCATTAGTCACGCATCGCGTACTACCTATAATAGGCATTCGCTTCGACTTCTTCCGTTCTTCGAGGTACACGTACCCCGTGCTCGTCTTACAAATTTACATTCGCTAAGAGGCTAAGTTTCGTACGATAATTCGTGTTCTAATCATTTTACTATTTTTTTTTTTTTAAAGAAAAATTAATTCTTCATTTTTACATAAGGATATTGGAAATAAATTTTTTTTTGCAGAAAGAGTATATAGATATTTCGCAAATTTTTAGCGTAGAAAATTAATATCTGACTCGAATGGAAAAATTAATAAATAATATTCATCGAGAACCTAAGTTCCGTGTTTTAATAATTTTCCTAGTTTTCTGGAAAAGAATTTATCTATATATAGAGATACAAAAAACAATATATTTTCTGTTTACACTCGACTTTTTGTTTCGAAATAAAAATTTCTTAAAAAAGGAGAAACATAAATACGATAAAAAAAAAATCCAAAAACCATTTATGGTTTCAAAAAATATTCACGATCATCCCAAAATTCAATTTCCCTTAAAACTAAAAAAGTAATTCCACCTCTAAACCTCTCTGTATTATAAAAAAAATAATTACAGTCTCAAAACCATCTCAACTATATTTCCACAAAATCTCAAACATTTTAGATTACATTTATCCAGTTTGGCAAATAATTTACCGAACATATTTTTCATTTTACAAAAATGCACGAGCAACCCATTTTTCTCGGAACTCGATCGATGTACACTCTCTTGTGGAAGTCTGCAGTTTCCTGGAAAAAAGGAATCTTTTTCACTGTCGTTGAACCCTGGTCGGCAGACTTCGGCCTTTCGGTTGCTATTTTTAGAAAGAGAAATCCTGGGGCACATAATAGCCTACACAGCTGACCAGGGTGTTTTCGGAAGCTTGTCGGCCGGTTTAGAAATTCAGCCACTTTTCCAGGCACGTCAGCCTGAGCCGAGGGTTGTCCTCGTTTCTCTCTGGCCATGACCCACCCCGATAGCCCTGGCTGGATGAGGCGACACCCACACAACCTCGTGTTCTCCATCTACCCTATGGAACTACGACAGTGGCGCGCAAATTTCTTCTATGAGTTTCTCTACAGATTCCATGAATGGTGATAGGATAATTTAAATAAACGGCTGATTAGAATAATTACAATTTTTCTTTTTTGTAATTTCGGAATTTTTGTCAATTTTATTTTTACTCCGTGTGATTTTTCTCAGCGGAATTATTAATTAGGGAATTTCTAAGTTCTAAATTCTTTTTAAAATATGGTTGGAATATTTCTGTGATTATTAATTTTGGCTATGAAAATTAGAATAGTAGGAGGATCAAGTGACTGGTTTTTTATGGCTGGTATTTTTTAGTTTGGAATTTTGGTCAATTTTATTTTTACTCAGTGTGATTTTTTTTAAGGGAATTATTAATTAGGGAATGATAAAATGATTCGTTGCACTTTAAATTTATCATCTGGGAATTTCTAAGTTCTAAATTCTTTTTAAATATGGGTGGGATATTTCTGTGATTATTAATTTTGGTTATGAAAATTAGAATAGTGGGAGGATCAAATGATTATTTTTATGGCTGATATTTTTTAGTTTGGAATTTTTGTCAATTTTATTTTTACTCAATGTGATTTTTCTTAGGGGAATTATTAATTAGGGGATGATAAAATGATTCGTTGCACTTTAAATTTATCATCTGGGAATTTCTAAGTTCTAAATTCTTTTTAAATTCGGTTGAGATATTTCTGTGATTATAGTAAAAGAGTCATAGGATATATATTAATTTAATAAATTTAGAAAGATGAATTTCTTGCGGATTTTGTTCACAAATTTCCATCTCAATTTTTTCTATACACATAACAATATTTCTAAAATAAAATAAGTAGCCACGCCAGCATTCTTTTCCAGCCTTAAAATTGAATTACCAAATTTCCAAATTAATAATTTCCAGCCTCCCGAGTTAAAAAAAAACCCCTCTCAGTTAAAAAAATGAATTGAAAGTAAAATAATGCCCGGTTCTGAAAATGAAATTGCACAGAAAAGATGAAATTGGATGACACAAAATCGAAGCCTCATTTTCATTCACCTCGACCTGCAAATTTGTGAATTAATGGAAAACCCGAGCGGCTCCATTGAAAACGGGTCACAGGTCACAGGTTGCGCATCACTGATCCGCGACATTCACCGTGTTTCCCGGCGATTCTACGTCCACCTGTGTGCGTGTGCTCCGGGCGTGTGCGTCAGTGTGTATTTATTCAGGGTGTAACAGGTGGATGACGTCAGGGCCAGGGTAGCAACCCCCCACCAGTTGGTAAAAGGGTGCCACACCGAACTTCTATTCTGCACCTTAGGACTTGATTGTAGTATTACACGCGGTTCTATTTTTACAGTACAGGTACATTGTTAAAGAGCACGTGTAAAAAAAAAAAATCTATATAAAAATAGAAGATTGATTCGGGAAAAAAAAAATAAAAGTTAGCAAAAATAATACAAAATGGAAACTTATGTTAGTCTTAGATTTTTATGCATTTATTTGCATTTTTTTATTTTGCTACGGATTTTCGTGTATGATTTGTTGATTAATATTTTTTTTTCTGGGACTTTCCATGTATATTAATATAAATTATTAATTATATTGATATAAATTAATTAACACTATTCGATACATATAATATTCGAAATGACTTGTTCATAATTTCTTATAGAAATTTTAGAAATTTGTAATAATGAATTTTTGAGGATTTTCCGGAATTTTTTGTGAAAAATATGCATAAAGAATTGTTACCCATATTATAAGTATTTTTCGAATTATCATTTTGATTTCTTTGGTACAAATAACTCTAATCGCCTGTAGTTCCAGTGTTAAATTTGATACTTTAAATTTTATTGCGGATGGAAGAATGTATCTGATTATATTTTTTACTAAACTTTTTTTTATGATTTTTATGTAAATTCGTATTTTTGAGGATATAGTGATAAAAATTATTTCACCTTACAATTTGGATATTTTGTGCATCTTTTCATACCATGTGCAATTTTGCAGCATTAAATTCCTTCTGTGGTCCATTAATTAAGTAATATATTACATTTTTTTTTCTTTTTTTTTTTACAAAAACGGAAAATCCACAGAAACACATGATTGTAAATTTATAAAATTTCTATGGAAAATTATTAATCAGTCATTTCGACTGGACAGTTGCGGTGTTAAAGAAACATGGATAGGAAGATAAGTTATGGAGGGCTAAAATCGGATAAAAGGGGAGCTTCAATGAGGCTATATTTAATTGTGCCTTATGAAATTAAGGTTACAGTATGGGTGTGCTTACAGTTTGTTTTCAGTAGTCATGGTGTCGGATAGGGTGGTGTGTTTGATCGAAATAAGTTACGATCTTCCTGGAAATTGATTCTTTACCTAACCCTGAAGTTGCTTAAGCCTGATCCTCATAAATAATCAGCTTTATGCAGTGCTGATGCCCCGTTTAGGATCATTCAAAGCAAACTGCGGTGACTCAAAATTTAGATACTCTCAAGGGAAACAAATAACCATCCTAAAATTTAAATACAAAATTAATTAATTTTTTTCTTTTACCCTCGTTCATTCTTTCTGACAATTTCATGAATTTTTATCTGAGAGCATGCTAACAAGGGACATCACTTAAGTGTAACACACCGATTTTAATTAAATTTATTCATAATAAATATTTGACACGTATTTTTTTTTTTTTATCTGCAATCATTCATATTTTAAAGATGAAAACAGCCCTCAATTTTTATTCACAGATTTAACTGTGTAATTTTTAGGCAAAATATGTTTTTCATCCCCTTACTTCGAGGGTTGATTTCACCTTCTAAACAGAGATGGTTATAGATAGAAAAAATTGTCAAATATTTTTTAAAAATATCTCATACAAATTTAAATAAAATTTCAATAAAAGTACGAAGAAAATACTTTATTTTTTTTTTATTATCGCATCAAAAATTATTTATCGAACGAAGAAAAACTTTTATTTTTATATAAATACCGTACCAATACTCGCGTAATAAATGCATTAATAATAATAAAAAATGTCCTATTTTCTTATCTTAAGGGGTTGATTTTTTTTTTTTAAGCAATTTTAAAAATAAAATTATCCTCGGAAAAAAAAATTGCTCTTCGGTGGACTCTTCAGTTAACAATTGAATTTCACGCCCATTAAGTTCGAATGGAATGGAACAACCACGAGTGAAATTGTGGTTAATTGAGTGGTCTGTCTCTCGTTGGCAAACATCGATTTTCGTAGAACTCGAACAGATTTTCCTACCAGTCAGGCTGCATTCCGCCGCGATGTCTGGATCATTGTATTTTTCCGGATAATCGTGTCCCCAGCGAGAAGATACACATTCCACGGCTCCTTTTTTTATCGGTTTCGTCTTGCAAGGCGCGTCCAAGTTTGCGATAAAAATGCGAACAACAAAAGCCACGTCAAAGGTCAAGCCGATGACTAAGAACCGGCTACGATAATTCGGCGGGAAACGAGAGAAATGCTGAGAACGCTATTCTTCTTAAAAATCGATCGGTTTCCCTTCTTCTTTGCGCAGAAAGAACCTTGTTCCGAGAAATAAAGAAATTCTTACAGTCTTTTATTTTTATCAAAGATACTTTTTATCAATGATACCCTTCTTCCAAGAATTGATAAAATCTTCGAAATTTTTATTTTTGAACGTATAAAAAATATTCGTGTACGAAGAATTCTATTTTTGGTCATACATCTGATCGTTTGTGTAACGAAACCCTTCTTCCAAGGGTTAAAAAAAAATCTTCGAAGCTTTTGTATAGGAAATTTTATTTTTATACACACGAAAGAAATTGATGTATGGAAAATTTTATTTTTGGCCATACGTTTATTTTGAATTACATAAAAATTCTATTTGTGAATTTCTCATTTTTTAATTCTGCTAGCATCGTCGCTTATTTTCTCCGTTCATTAAATAATAATATGTGAAATAAAACGAACTATGCCATTATTTCTTGTTTATATTGAATATAAATTTTAAAAATATATGATTATTCTATTGCTTAATTTTTACCGAAGAAATCAAGATGAAAAGTGCACATAAAAATATATAATTCAAGAGAGACAAGCGATTACCTATATTATTAATAATAATAATCAATTCTAATAAATAATAATAATAAAAATAAATCCCCCGAAAAGCATCCTAATTAATTAAAAAAATTCTGTGAGAAATTACATGTTGGTAGTTCTAGCGTTAAAAATTATACTTCATCTTTTGAAAAAAAAAAAAAAAAACATTTCAAATGACCGGTTAAAGTAAGAATAGGTGTATGTAAAATGGCGGTACGGTTAGTGTTAAATAAAATCGCTTTAGTGACACGACGTCGGGAAGATTAACGCGCCAGTTGCCGAGGAATCTATTTCCTCGGATCGCAAAGGTCACAATCTGCATCAAGGGGCCTCGTAGGCGGGAGCTTTTCAGATCTTCTATTACGACTGTAGCCTGTGCATCGGATAGATTATGCTCCTTAACGTGCGAGAAACGTTTACTTCGAAAACGCGGATGATAAATACTCCAGAAAATTCTGAATTAATTACGTCTCGGTGGGATGAAGCAGTCCCTCTCGCGGGACACATTAAAAACTCGTTAAGACCTTAGGAAGCTCACGAAACCTTGTAATATTTTCAAACAATTCTAATCTCGAAGAAAAAACAAGCAATCATCATGTAATACGGTCATTTGGATCCTTGAAAAATACTCTGTTATACGAAACAACGAACCGGCACAAAAAAACAGGGTTAGGTTCGAAAAATTAGCAACACTACACTATTTTCTTTTATTGTAACTGTTAATAATTGATCAAAATGATCGAATTAATATTGCACAGTACGTAATCTATACGCATGTATAATAAAAAAAATAAAAAAAAAAAAAATAAGTCTTAACACTTAACCGTTTAGAAGCACTTTAATGTGTTCTTTCTTTATCTATTAACTTTTCACAAATACGATATATTTTATAAGTGTCATGCTTTCTTCGCATTCCCTGAAAATTTTGTTAAAAAATAATTGAGAAACACATTAATTTTCTTAGAAAAAGTACAGCTTCTACAATTCACTTAAATTTTGCCCTGAAAGAGGACGGTTAAGTTGTTAAAATAAATTGAATACTCCACGAACAAAATGAATTAAAAAAATATTCCAAAATTCCCTACAGGAAATACAAAAGTATAAAATAGAGCTTACATTTAAGCAAACAATTTTACAAAGCTATTGTGCGTATCTTGTGATGTCATGGAATGGTATCGCAACGATTTCCATAGGAAAATTACGCTTACGACGCAGTGGAAAACGTTGCTTCAAGTTTCCCCTCGAAAAGAGGGAAAATTAAAATCGCAGGTGGAAAAGAGCTGCCCAGGCCGAAGCGCAGAAAACACTGCGTTTGCGCAGCGCGAGTATGGGGCACCCCACGGTGCAGGGTACGCGCGACAGTGAAAGTAGCGAGAGCTTGGAGCTGATTGGTCGGCCGGCGGCTTAGGTACGCCGGAGCCTGGCGGGTACCCTCGTGCCTTCACGATCAAGTCCGTGCGCCTTCAGTCAGTGGCGGACCGTCGACGCGACAGCATCGTCGAGCGATGTGCATGCGGGTGCGTAACGCGCAGCTTGCCAACCACACACGATTCGAACGTGAGAAGAGGGACGCATAACACTGGTGCGTGTGCGTCCATCGGTTGATCGCATTACTCAAGAATCATCAAACGAAACTCACGTTGCACAAGTTTGTCTGTGTATATATATATATATATATCTCCTGGTTGTGACGTAACGCGTGGGTACACCGTCGTGTTTTGTTTGTGCGCGTTGGTGATATGCACATGTGCACGCGGAGGACGATGGAAGTACGGAAGGCGACGCAATTCTTCGGATCCGTTCTTCAGTGACCGCTACACAGATAGAATATCAAAATACGAGATCGTTTCTTATGTGTGTGCAGAGATCAAGTGTACGCGTGTGATCGTGGCAGGAGAGAAAACGAGAAAGTAGAAAGAGAAAAGGACAGCGCGAGAAACTCGGTCGTTGCGAGGAAGAAGGAAACGAAGGAAAACGAGGAGAAAGAGTGAGAAAGAGAGAGAGATAGTAGCGCGTATCGGTGCGACGGAAAAGTGGAGCGAACAAGAAAGAGACTCGCTCGAACGAACGAACACACGTTCCAACTGTGGCGACCTCGATACCGCGTACTCTTCTGGCCGTCCGGTTCCCGTCGATCGTGCGCAGCCTCAGACACGAGAATTTCGCGAGTGAAAATCATGCATTTCTACCACGGCTACTCGGCTGGTTGACGTTCTCGAACAACGGCGGCGTGCCTGTGACAGAGAGAGAGAGGCAGATACCGGCCTGCCCCCCTGGCTGGGCCTGTGTGCGCCTTCTCTTTCTCTCTCTCCCTCCCTCCCTCCCTCCCTCCCACGCGCCCGCTGCGTTCCCTTTTGCGCGATCGTGACCCCGTTTCTTCGATGACCGACACTCTGCGGCTGCTTGGCCGCCATTAGAGGAGCCGAGAGCAGGGGAGAGAGAAAGAGAAACGAGAACAACCGAGGCGAAACGAAGACGATCGTGGTCTCCCGTCACGGAGCCCCTACCCCCGCTCTCCTATGCGCACGCACACTTGCATAGGACGGACCGTGCTCCCCTCCCCTCCACTGTGCGTGGCTCACCGTGGTTCATGTACACGAAGTAAACGGTCCTCTGTGTTGCGAAGAGAGGAAGAAGGGGCACGAGGAAAAGCAACGCGGCCAAGCGAGACGGAACGATGCGTGAGAGCTCGGGGACCATGGACTCTTGACAGTGAATCGATCCTCGCGCTGCCCTGACCTCGTATTTCTTGCCGCAATTTCGGTCGACGAACGAATTATCGAGGTCAACGACTAGCGTAGTAGCCTCGTACCTCGTGTAAACAGAGAGTGTGTTGCGCACGTTGTCGCGAAAAATTTCTTCTCACCTCTGTTCGTTGAACTGATACAGGAGTGCTTCGTATATATATATATATATATATATATATATTTATATACACACGAAATTTAGAGGGACACGTATAAACGGTGAATTCGTAGTGCTGAAACGATATACGGTGGATGAGATTTTTTTTTCCCACCGGAAGTGACGAGGAAAGTTAAGACGGTGGAGCCGAAGGAACAGCAAACGGTGGTCCAGAAGGTGGAGCAGGCTGGCGAGATGCTGCAGACTGTGCCCCGTGTGCCTGTCGCCGGTATACGGCGACGATGGGGCAACAGGCACACCGGAAGTCTGCAGGAGTCGAGCCCGGAAGTGTCGAGCAGCGGTGTGCTGTCGCCACCCCCGAACTTTCAACCCTCAACGCCTGAGAGCGCGATAGTGAAGACAGAGGAACTTCAATTGTGGGATCTGGACCTTCACAGGGGGCTACAGACGAACGGTGATCATTATCGGGCCACCATAACAGCAACCACCACCACCACAGTGCTCCCAACGGTCACTGATCCTACCTCGCCGTTCACCACCCCCGTCGAAGGTTTGTGTTCGTGACTTTTCTCTCCGCTGTGGCATTTCTCGCGTTGCGTAAGTGGACTGTTCTTTGACGGTTGAACGGTTTGCCGCGTGCCAGGACTATTCCAGAGGGCGCCGTCGTGGTTTGTTTAAATAGGGAGTTAGGAGTTACTTTCTTTTTAGTTTGGTCAGGCTCTTTGGAATAATTAGAGATTGATTTTTGTGGATTTTTCGCGAAGGGTTTTTATAGGTTTAGATTTTTTTTTAAATCTTTTTCTGGATCTTTTAATTTTGGGAATTTTTTTTTTATGTAGTTAGAAATATTTTTTGTCGGGATAGCACTTCTGTGAGAGGTTTCGACATTTTTTGAAGCTTTTAATTATTGGGAGATCTTTTTTAGTTTTTTGAGGGGAGGGGTTAGAAATATTTTTGTTGGGTCAGTTTCGTTTGTTAATGTTAGTGATACGTATAATTACGTTTAAGTTAGGTTAGGAGGCACCTCGACGGTTTTAAAAGGAGACTGGTTTCCTGTTTGGGAAACTTTTAATTGGTTAACAAATGCGGGTTGGAAGTTGGCTTGTTTGCTGAATTAGCAGAAAAATTAATTTATCAGGCTTGTAAATGGCAAGCTGGTAATTAAATATATTATGAAACCCCGTGCAAGAAGATTCAAAAAATCGGAAATTCAATGAACTTTCATCAAAGAGTTTCATCTCGTTATACTTTTCCTCCCCTTTGACGTCCTTATTTTTGAGGTTATTTATTCAATTTTGTATACAAACATTTCATATAATTATTTTTATATTCCCTCTCGTTAATTTTTAACTACGTCAAATTTTTAATTAACTAAAATATAAAATACAAAAAATTCTTCTCTGATCATACAAATATTATTCTTTTGTTTATCGGTGACATTAAAAAATGCTAAAAATCTTAATCTTGCCAAAATAAAAAAGTTTCGAGCCCAAAAGATTAATTCCAATTTTCCTATTCGTATTATCTTGTCTAATTTCTGTTCCGAAAAATTATATTTTAATCTCGATTTAATTCCGCAAAGAGACCTAAAAAGTATCCAAGATACAAAAGCACGTTCAGAAAATCGAAAGTAAAAAATTATAGCCACCTTCGCACACCAATAAATCGCCTTTAAAAGGTGATCGACCTACACACGTCAACACCAGGTTTCTCTGGAAATCGACGTAACACTTTTTTTTTTCCTCGAAATACCAAGCGTTCCTTTTTACCTGAATTTTTTTTGTTCGGGAAATCGGGTCGAGGCCAATCGAACCGGACAGTGTGCGTAAATTGTCGACCTCATAGGACCCCATGGCGGCATACGTCATCGGTTGCGCCATGTTGCACCATACCTGGTGCCGATTGCGCCATGTTGCACCATATCTGGTGCCGATTGCGCAATTCCACCATTTTCAAACCGTTCTCGGTTTCCATTTTTCGCTCCCTCGTCAATGTTTTTATTGCTGGCTCGTCGGCGCGTTTTTAATCTGCGACTCGGACATTTTATCGTTCTTTTTTTCCTGTTTCGTCCTGTTATCTCGTTACAACTTGTTGCAACTGCACTACAGAAGTCTGCTCGGGACTTGAATTATAGTTGACCCTGCGTGCAGCTTAAAGGACTGGCGAGTTGACGCTAGATTTACGAAATCAGTTTTGATGCATTTCAAATTTCCCGCTTAAATGTAACGAGTACGTTTGGGGAAATGTACGCTTAAAATGGAATTTATGTGCGGAGAATGTGCTCGATAAATTTCTAACACTAGAATTACTGAAGTCATAATGATTTGTTTGCAATTTCTCATATAAATTATGTTAATTCACAGTGCTGCATTTTTAGGAATTTTCGTGATTTTCTGTAACGAATGCGAATATATATTTATTTCCCTTGTATTTTATTACATTAAACTTTTTTTACACATAGGTACGCTTTAATTGTCGGTGATTCTATTGTTAATAAAAATCTAGCCATTTAAAATAAAATAATTTTACTATAAAAAGAAAATTATTTTAACGTGCACGTTGAAATTGATGCTCGTAAATATAGTGTTAAAAAATTCATATGTAACTTTCTATTCGCTAGAAACTTACTAGATTATCCAATAAGTTCCTATGGATTATATTTGGTAATAAATTTCGTCTAGTAAAATTTATTTCTCCAATGTATTGTATGTTATTCGACAGTTTTTTTCGAGTATCAGAATTATAGTGAAATTTTTTGTTTCCCCGTTAGATTTTCACGATAAAACGTTACTTACCAAGGTTCGGAATTTAAAAAAAAAATGATCTTGAAAGGGAATAACAGAGCTCCAAGATAATTGAGGAGTATTCCATGGTAAATGGTCGATCCTTGAACGAGGGAACGTGCCATGGTGAAGGTTCCCCTGTTCCACCTGGTGCGCGCGTGAAATCAGACTTGTACGAAACGTGCAATTACGACGTACCGAGTTATTTCCCGCGATATTTAATTGTCGACCTCCGCGACCCCCTTACTTAATTACCAGATTATTGCGTTTGGGGCGTGACATGTATCACAATGCTAGTTACTTGATATTTTGTAACCGCTGCATGATCCGAATGGTAAAAAAAGAAGTTCATAGTTCATTATTTAATAGATTTCGATAAAAATTAATTCAGTCTAATTAAAAGATTTTTCGAAACATCTCATACACTTCGAAAAATGTTAACACATCTTAAGCGCGTATTCTCTCGTCAAACTCTCACTATATAGCGGCCGATTTTTTGCAATTCGCGCGCAAAATTACTTGTGCATAAAATAGCTGTAACTTTTGAACTATAAGGTTACTTTTTAACAGAACTTTCAGTTTCTCTTCTTAAAAATTAATTTCCTTATTCGCTTTATGAAAATAAAAATACTTTCCCAAAAATCGAAAATGAAAAGAAATAAAATATTTTAATTCTTCGTCATCACGTTCTATTCTATCGTGTTCCATTTTTAGGGATTTACTGTAAAAAAAAGACAAGTTATTGTAAAAAAATTTATCACCAAAAAACCCATCGATAATTCGTAGAAAACGAGTTTTGTCGTCTCCCGCGCTTTAACACTAGATTTACCGGCACCGATTGAATCGTTTCAATGGGTACGGTCAAATGAAGTTTTATTGCAATAACATCAGTTCATTTAATTTAAAATATATAGATTTTTGTTAACAGAGATCCATTTAGTACATTTGTTATATCAAGTTCTATTTTAAGGGTGTATTTTCGAGTTGCTATATCAAAGCATGAAATTTGAAATCCGTCAATTTGACGGGTTCCGTGAATCTAGTGTTAATAACAATATACGCAAAACGAGTTCAGTCGTTTCCCGGTTAAAATGTGTTAATTAAGAGCCCAACGCATTTGTCAACAACTTAACGATTATTTAAATAACAAAAATGTCGAAGAACAGACGAGTATTTAATTTTATGTAGGGATTCTCTCAAAAAGTCACTAGACTTGCCATATCGAAGGAATATCGCATTCGTATTGCGATTTAATTCGCATAAACAGTCTATATTCGTAAATGTCCGATAATTGTTGGACAGTGAGGCCTTTGTGACGAAAGTTCGATCGGTTTCTTAAACGAGCAAGGGTGGAATCGGTTTTTCCCCCCAGGACGTTTCTGTCGGCGCTGTTAGGTCGCGTTATTTTCATCCTTACACTCTCTCTCCGCGGGTTTATTGCATCGTGTGACGTCTGTTCGCCACAGGTACGTACATCGGCTTTAAATAACACAATGCGTCACATATATGTCGGTGCGATGCACGCGGTGAACCATTGTGTTTTCGTTTGCAGCCGCGGTACCGATGACCCGGAAACTGGGTCACGGTCCTCCGGCTTTTTCCCCCGCGAATGATTCACGGTTTTGTAGACAGGCTGTTCCTCTTATCTCCCGGCATTTTCTCTCTCGTTTTCTGCGAGATTTCGCGTAAGAAATGTTCCACGAGATTCTTTGCGTACTTCGCTCTTTAACGATGTCCCATTCTTGGGAATCTAGGGATTTCTTTTTATACTCGCTACTGGAGGTTCAACAAAAGTAACAACGGTATTTTATATGGAAGGAAGTTCTTTGAAATTTGGATGCTGCGAGATGTTTATTTTGGGTTTAGAATTCGAAGGAATTTTTTTCAAATCCGTAGAAACGTTTCGCAAGATTCTTCGGGTGCTTCGGTGGATAATGGTGTCCTATTCTTGGGAATCTAGGGATTTCTTGTTATATTCTCTACTAGATAGAGGTTAAAAAAAAAAAAAAAAAAA
>SMSQ01009605.1:0-171471 GCA_019453375.1 Ctenoplectra terminalis | reverse complement strand
AAAATAGTATGTTCAATATTAATTTATTTTGCATAAACCGTTATGTGGGATACTTTGAAGAAAATAAAACAAAATTTAAAATAACACGATGAAAAGGAAGAATCGAAGAAGAGAGGATTTTTTCTCAAATAAGCAAAGTTAAGAAATCAATTGGAAGAAAGGAAAAGAAAATTTAAAACAATATAACAAAAAGAAAGAATTTTTTCTGAATCACGCAAAGTCAAGAAATCAATTATCGATTCTTCGCACCTGGAAACACCTTCCAAGAAAAAAGAAACCGTTCTCATCGGCGATTCTCAACGATCGAGAGCAAGCGGTCACTGCGCGTGTGACAGCAAACGCTTCTCGATAATCTACAATCGATCGTCCGGCTATCGGGGCCATTAATCACAGGCCGTCAACTGTTTCTCTGGAAAATGATTATTGCTCGTAAATACGAGCGGATACAGCGGCCTCGTATCTTTCCCTCCGGACGTAATTAATACTTTCTTTCGTGCGTTCGATAATTGCACCGATAGAATTTATCAGGTAGCCGCCGTTTCGATTTCCCCCCCTCGCCAACGAACGCCTACCATTACGATATTATTGAACCGCGGGAAGAACGACACGCATAATAATGCGACTTGCAACGATGTCGCGTGCATCGTGAGCGTGCCCTGAAATTAAAACTTCGATGATCGATCGATCGCCAAATTGCCAAAGAGGGCTCCAATTAAGGTGGTAACGGTACTAATGTTGTGGGAAGCGTGGGTCATACAGCTGATAATAAGATGTGTACGAGATTGATGAGTAGGATGTGAGTAGGATTTATTAATACGATCCATGATGTAGGGCAAGATGAGGTAATTGCGAACGGGGGGTAAATTCGAGAGACACCATATTTTCATGTTCACGTCCTCCATCTCATGTTTAACAACGCGTATGCGATATCCTCTATTACTTGTAATCGTGTCGAGTATACGGTTTGGAAGCGCGAATTAAACGACTATAAATATATTTTAAAAAGAAATTTAAAAAATCACAGTTTTCAAATTACGAAGTTTCTCAGTTTCTATCTTTTCCAGGTAACGCCTCAATTTTTAGAATTGAAGCTTCACGATGGAAATACATGAAGCGTAACTCTCGGAATTTGATGAAACTTTGCGGATCGACGAAGAATCGAAAGATATACACGTACATCTTTCGATTCTTTATGGACCTGCAAAATTTCNAATATATTTTAAAAAGAAATTTAAAAAATCACAGTTTTCAAATTACGAAGTTTCTCAGTTTCTATCTTTTCCAGGTAACGCCTCAATTTTTAGAATTGAAGCTTCACGATGGAAATACATGAAGCGTAACTCTCGGAATTTGATGAAACTTTGCGGATCGACGAAGAATCGAAAGATATACACGTACATCTTTCGATTCTTTATGGACCTGCAAAATTTCATCAAAATCCGAGAGTCACGCTTCGCGCGTTCCTTCCCTTGTCAGAAGAACTTTAAGATCCTCTACGCATCGTCCAAATTCATTCTTGCCTGAGAATACACCTAAATCTGTATAGCACGTCAATCTTCACCCCCTAAAATTATCCACGACCATTCTATATTTTTCTCTTCCAAGACCTAATAAACGAGCCTATGCAACGAATATCCAATTCCAGCGCGACCCGGTATAAAGATCGCGTAGATGCGTGTCTAGAGGCCTTCTTTAAAAGCGTATACAACACGGAGATGGGCGGAATGCCGGCGAACGTTTTATTTACGGCCACTGGGACAGTTTTTAATTTGTTCTCCCTCGGGCGACCGAGGAGGGGTAGGACCTCTCCTCGAAAGAGGAACCATCCTACGTTCGAGCGAGACGAACCAAACCACCCGATCGACCATCGAACAAAGAAGGAGCTAAGTGGTGCTCGGTCTTTAAGGAGTTTTCAACCTGTTAGTCGTTAGAAGCCGAAGAGGCGTTTCTACGGTGTTGTGGCGCAGCCCGGGGCTACGGGGGCGGGGGGCATGAGAGGCGGCGGCCGACGCTAATAAATCCTTAATTATAATTGCGCGGACGCGTGACGAGAATAACTCTCTGATTTAATTATCGGATCGCGGCCCGTTATTGGCGCTCGCCGATCGGTTCGCTCTCTTCTCCGGCTGTTCGCCGTGGACCAGCCGAGGGTCACCGGGTCGCTGGTCCCCGCTGGCCTCCACGGGGGCAGCGCGTTCTATCTCATCTTTATGTTTGTTTAATTTGCCGAAAGTGCCGACCCGACGACCGTTCGCCTCAGCGATAAAACCATCCGCGTTAACGAGAACCGTGCCGTTTATATCGGGCAAACGATATTACGCTGATGATTTGACGCTTTCCGCGAGTGGAAATTAATCCGTGTCAAACGATTATTGCAGTGTCTCCTTAATTTAACGAGCTGTCGCATCGATTGTCGCAATCGCGTCGACACGGTATCGGTCGAGCGGATTTTTTTCAATCTGCTTCGACCGCGTCAACGACTGCTCGTAAACAGATACGAGGTGATCCAAGCTTTCCGCTCCAAGTTTCTTGGGGCGAGAGAGAAGGAGATAGAGGGATTTTTGTGATGCGTTTACGGGGGGGGGGGGTGGGAGAATTATTAAGGGTTTTAGTGACTTTTGGAGAACCTGGAGACTTGGAAAAGATTTATGCGGGTGATTTAAAATACATGTCCTTGCAACACGACTCTTTTTTATCATTCGTGTTCGTTATTTAAAAGCAAATCAATCTGTTTTGCTAGTTTCTGTTCCCTTATTTTTCGATTAATTACATTTTTAAGCAATTGTGATATAAGGGAAGATGGGGTAATTGCGAACATCTAAGGTAGACCGAATAAAAACCAATGATATTACATAACTATGAAATCAACGTTTATCGCATCTCAAACTTTGGTTAGTAATCTTTAAGTTGAGTCACATTTCGTTGAAAGATGATAATAATAAGATTAAAATTTGATACAGCTATATCAGTCACCATTCCAGTTGCTTGCATTAATTTACGTGGTGAGTCAGAGTCATTTCTCCAGTGCAAAAGGTTAATCATAGAAAGAGGATACCGTATACGCGTTGTTAAACGGAGAATGGAGGACAGAAACATGCAAATACGGTATCGTTCGGATTTACCCCCTCAATTACCCCATCCTCCCTAATCATAAGATCAAGGCAACAGACTAAATGAATCGATCATGCTTCCTTCTATCTTTGCTGTACATCCACCAAACCAACAATCCCTTTCCTATACAATAATAAACGACCACCCCCAAAATATCCACCACCGTCCACGAATTCTCTCGTAAAACCCAACCGCTATATACCACCGTTCACCGTACCAAGTTATTTTCTAGATCATTAAGCGACACCTTTTTTACGCGCGGCCAAACGATCCAGTGGGATGATGCCGACCGGGACGGGCCGGTTAATTGCCAGTCCGACGGCCTGGGCCGGGGCTAGATCTGTTCGTGGTCCAGGTATATCAACCAAGACCAAATGCCGCGCGAATTGTTTTCCTGCCTCGTCAATTCCGCAAGCGACATCGTCCTGGCGAGGGTAATTGAGAACGGGCAGCTCCCCTTTCTCTCTGAGACCGTTCCATTCCCGTGACCACGGCTATTTTTTATCATTACCGGGAATTCGGATCTGTCAAAATGTCCCGGGACCGCGGTTGCGTTAATTACGGTCCTAGGGCCGCGCCAGCGCCGGAATAATTATAATAATCAGGGGACACGCCTCTTGGTTCTCCGAGGCTTCTCTCCCGGGCCCGTCTGTCTCTCTATAGGCTAGAGACAAATAGTTCCTGGCGTATCGTGGCGTTCCTGGGTCGGACCGTCGAGTGACAGGATCTTCTGATTATCGTTTGCTCGCTTTTTTTTTGTAACAGAGAACAGTAAACGTTCCTATAAGGAAGAAGATACGCTTCACGTTATGCTATATTGGTTCCAGAGCTCAAAATATTATTATAAACAGACCATAAATTTTTGTACGTTGTTAAAAAAATTATTTAAAAATTCATTACACAAAAATCTGGAAGATTTTTTAATTTTTTTAATTTTTAACAAACAAAACGCACCTTCCTTATAATTTCAATCGATCGGATACTTTCTCTTTTATGTCTGGTTTTTTTTTATTTTTTCCCGATTTAATTTGGTTCGCGAGTCCTGTGCCTTCACCGTCAGTCTAGTTGCGTAAAAACTAACGCGCCTAATTGCCGTCGATGCCTCCGACTCAGAATCGAGGCCGTCCCCCGAGATCGATTCGCGCTCTAGGCGATCCACCGGTCAGAGAGATCGACCACGACGTCTCCCAGGCTGGGCTGACCTTTACTGTCTGGCCGCTGATTTACGAGGACCGAGCAGAAATCGAACTGGAGCGATTTCGACGACGGGACAGCTTTAATTACCGCTCGCGGACGGGCTCCGTGGGACCCCGACGCCGAACGTCTTTTCCGTTCTATCGAGCTTCGTCGTCGTGTCGGTCTTTTGCACGAAGCGAACGATTTGAAGCAAATTTTTTAACGATCTTTGATTTTTTGCCACTATAAGTAATCGGTGTAAAAATTTTGTGAGGTTTTTATTGCACGCGTGTATGGATGTATGTTGAGTGAGAATGAGTGTTGGAAAAATACGGGGATGAAAAAGATTTTGGGTAAGACCGACACTTTTAATACTGATACGTGTACTGAGAAGAGTCGATGTAGTTTATTTCAATTTTTTATTAAATACAAGAGTTAAAAATTAAAGTCCAATTGCTCTAAATACTCCAGAAAGTTCGTAACGCTACTTCGAAGCATAAATCATAAAAACGGACACGAGCTTATGCGGGTACATCGAGTAACGAGATCCATTAGTCATGCGTATTTTGTACACTAAACCATTTATCCTATCGCGTATTCACTAAATAACGTTTAATGACCACCTGTATAACTTGTCCGTATCAACAGCTCTTAAACCATTTGATGCTTGACAGAGTAATAAAGTCATTTGAATACATGAATCTCTAAATACCTTTAGCCTCCGTCCACCATACCTTCGGCGTAATTGCTCTCCAATTGAAATCATACGTTGTACTCCAAAAAAGAACCAGTAGAACAACTTACTCTACTGAAATCAGGCTTTACCCCTTCAAAAATTCAGAGTTTCCACAAAAATGTCAAATATCCACGTTTACACAATTCTTAATGCATGGAAATATTACTGCACTCCACGAGAAGTATTAGAGTCACGCTTCATCTCTCTAAAATCTTCCAATTACCCTAGAAAATTTAAACATCGGCCCCAAATAATCCCTAACTATCCCAAAACACTCCAACCTAATTTTTCAGGAAAATTCTTAATTATCTTAAAAATCTAAATTTCAGCCCCAAACAATCCTTAACTACCCCTAAACAACCCAACCTGAGTTCCCAAAAAATTCTTAATCGCCTTGAAAAGAAATCCAAATTTCTGTCTTGAAATCTTAATCGTCTCAAAGGATGCTCCCAAGAAATTTCTCAACTATTATAAAAATATCTACATTTCTGCCCCCAAATAATTTTCAGCTACCCCAAAGAATCCAACCATCCCCCCAAAACAAACGTCGAATCATCCAGCAAACGACGATCCAACGGAGCGACGAGGGACGACCGCGATAATCGAGCGCAGCCTAGGCCGGGCCTAATGAAAACCACTGGGCCTGGTGTCATTAAGGGGGCCCGGTTCCCCGAGCGCGCGGTCTTTGTTTCATTGGCTGGTGTCGGGAGCGGGGTGCGCGCGCGGCCCGAGGGGGAGGAGCTGCGGGGGTCCGAAATCGTCTGTCATCTCCGAACGACTAATGGTCGCTTCACGCTGCTTCATTATATTTTCTAAATGTAAATTCGTACACGGTCCCAGGGCCGTCTCGACGGCCGTCCGCGGCGCAGCGCCCGGAGGCCGGGGGGGTCCTTATAAAACCTTGGACCGTTCTCTCGTTCGTTCGTTGTTTGGTTCTGGTCGCGTTGCGAGCGAGGACGGGTCCACCCGCGGGCTAGAGTCGCGCATCCTTGATTGCAGGCGACAGTTTATGGTCCTGTCTCGTCCTGCGGACCAATTAGCCCCCTAGCTTCCAAGAACAGGACCGTGGGTTCCCTCTGCCCTCCGCCCTTCTCTTATTCTCTCGTCGTGGCGAGCAAGCGTCGCGGACGTTTTATCGTTTTACGACCCGACGTGGACAGTGGACCGAGGGGTCTGTGGGAATGGGGAGGAACAATTGGCGATGCTCCGCCGAGTTTTGTCGAGAAGATAGAACGGGTTAAGTGGGAAGTAGAATGGGGCGTTGATTGGGAAATGCAGCGGATTCCGGTTAATTTGGAAGCCTTTTATTTCGGACAAATACAGAAGAACGGAAAGAAAATCTATTGTTTTCACTTCGCTTATATGGAACTTATTACCGTTTTATTAGGACTGTTTACGATCGGAGCACAGTAAAGCTTGCTACGAAGCAGTGATAACGATTGGAGGTGTGTATTTTTTTATTTTTGGCTTCGTTTGCATGCTTAAACACACATTTGTATTCGAGACGGAATATTACATACGTTATTCGACAAATCGTTTTTGGCTTTATTTTTTACCTTCAGATTTTGTCTGTTGAAATTCGCTTTACTGGAACAGCATTGATGCTGTTATCGTTCGATGCGGAATCGCGTTTCTCTTTTGTTTTCAATGATCGTAATAGCGTAGTTTCGTATTCAGATGAAGTGGAAGAATGAATAAGTGAAATGTATCAAAATAAATGCATTGATTAGTACGTTGATCTTAAATTAATGCGCTCTGCTAGCCATTTATTATTTCAACGCGATTCAACAACAACCGATCCTCTAATTCAGCGACGCTCAAGAGCAGCCTCGGGTTCAGTGCTGACAGGGAACGCGATCGCTGCCGGCCGCGCTGAAAAGTATTCCTAGTTTCACGCGTCGTTCGGCTGATAGCCGTCGAAAATCAAGGCAAATTGAACGGGCGTCTGGCTTGCGTAATTGCTACGGTCTCGTGCGCCTCGTCGCATCGAAAACGACATCCGTTTCGTGACTCGCGATCGAGTGCCGATCTCAGCCAATTCCATCGCGAGTTTGAGCTACGGTAAAATGAAAAGTATCAAAACAAACTCGAGGCGAAGATACTTGAATCTTATTATGGTAAAGATAAACAAAGTGACAAATGTAATAATCAAGTTTAATTAAAATTTAAGAAAAATCTAAGGAAAGTGTTGGAATGGATATTGGTTCCACGGTAAGGAATCATTTAATACTCGAGGATCACATCGTCCCCGCCTCAATAAAAAAAAAACGAACAGAATATGAATAGTTAAAATTTTTAAACAAAAGATATCACATATACTTTTAATAAAATATGAATTCTAACAGAAAGTTACGAAGAATCTGAGAACGAGTTCGAATAAACCGTAAGTATGAAATATAAGATATAAAAAAAATAAGTTTGGGATTTACTATGTCGAACGTATTCCGGACCATTCTACTACTATACCAGCGATCGTTTCCATATTGCGATCATTAATCTTAAATCGAAATAAACTTCAACTTTTTGTTCCAAACTAGTTCTTCTCAACTCTGCCACAACTTTAAATGCCAACATCTGAGTCATACAATAATCAGTCTTTAAAAACATTTCCATCGTCCCCAAACCCGTCTCAACGCCCCGATAACACCGACTTAAGAAAGCACGAGTCGATCGTCGCCAGAGCGAGCGTCAGGAATTCGCCGGGGGAAGAAAAATGAGAGAAAAGACAGCCGAGGGGGAGGAAGAAGAAGCGAAGAACGCGCAGAGCAGAGAGACGGGGGTGGGGAATCGCCCGAAGCGTGGTGGACGATGCGTCGCGGCTATTATCGGGCCCCGGTCTTTTTGCGAGGCGGACCGATCGGTGGGCCATTGTCTCGAGATGATTGCAACACGTTCGGGGCTGCTTAAAATATAGGGACCGAGGGGCCCCTATCCGTCTGTCCCCTTTCCAATTCGCCCTCTCGCCCCGTCGCTTCTTGGCCTGCTCACGACCGAAAGCTGCAGCAGAAGCGGCCCGACCGAGGCCACAGAGACACACGGAAGGGCGGGCACCTGTGCCCTTCCCCCATCCCCGTCCTGGACCCTTCGATGAAGAATATGGGCCCTGGTTAATGGGATCATCCCGGATCGTCGTTTCGATTCCCAATTTCCCGCCGTTCACGGTTCCCCCTTTGTTTTTTCGTGCTGCATGTGTATCTGCAGAGACGCCGGCAGTTTGTGCTCTCTTTCTCTCTCTCTCTCTCTTCGTCTTTCCTGTTCGGGTACTTCGATCAGCAATTACGGGAGAAGTAAAAAGAAGGGTGGTTTCGGAGGGATGAGATTTGGTTTTGGCGTTTTGGCGTTTTGGCGTTTCGGTGACGGGTGGAGGGTTTGAGCGGAGGATGGACGGGTTTGGATTTGGAGAATTGGAGTATGGAAGGTAGGTCGATATTGTTTGGATATGGAAAGATTTAAAATTGGTTGGATATTGTGATGGAAAGTTTGCTGTTTCATAAAATGTTGGTGAGAATATAAATGGCTAGGTTTGTGGAGAAAAAATAGAAGCGTCGTTTCTTTTGATGTTCGTTTTTACTTTTATTTTCGCGTGCTAAGAATTTGATCGATGGTAAAGTAATATTACGTGCCAAAATCAGAAAAAAAGTGTTTCTCTTCTCCATGAACGAAGTCGAAAAATGTAATCAAAGATTCATAACACTGCACTATACTATTCCATCGTTTCATAAAGGCTTGAATACGTCGTCAAAATTCCCACAATGCCGACACAGAAAAACTTCCGCTCGAGGGCATAATGAAGATATTAAAAACATAATGCTAATCGATCTCCGTGCTCCACGTAGGAGATTGGTAGAGGGACTCAGAGAAAAGGGAGAGAGCGACGAAGAATATCCTTTTTTTCTTCTATTATTCGTGGAGGGGCCTGATTATCAAGCGCAGGGACACGCTGCACAGGGGGCGGCGCCCTTTCTCTGTGCCCTTAGAAGAACAGGAGGTCCTAGTTAATGGGATCATTCTTAGGGATGGACCCGGCCTGCTTCGAATGGCTTCGATTCACGAAACCTTCCAGTATAAATAATTTTTCAATGCTTTTCAATCTCTTTGATGAGTACAATGAATTTGACGATCTGGAAGTCATATGAAGATTTATCTCATATTTTTTTCATATATTTATAGATTTATCACATATTAAGTTCTTTAAGAATTAAAAAAAAAATGATTAATATGAAAATTGCTATATATCGTAACGACGACATCAAAATACATCGCTATAAATACCTTAAAAAAATTAAATCGCGAAGTTCAGATAGAGTGAGATCAATTGGAGTGAAGTTTCAGCTAATTTAGATCTTTATAAATAAATCGATATAAAAAAATTAGATCGATAANTATTAAGTTCTTTAAGAATTAAAAAAAAAATGATTAATATGAAAATTGCTATATATCGTAACGACGACATCAAAATACATCGCTATAAATACCTTAAAAAAATTAAATCGCGAAGTTCAGATAGAGTGAGATCAATTGGAGTGAAGTTTCAGCTAATTTAGATCTTTATAAATAAATCGATATAAAAAAATTAGATCGATAAAAAAAAATCTAGAAATAGTAACACGACATTGAAAGTCTCCTCTGAAGAACCTAGAAACCACAGAATAGCAATTTTCATACGACACTTCAATCAAACAAGCAGAATCTTGAAAAAGAATTGATTATTAAAGTTCGATCCAACACACATTGTCTTACAAATCGCCAATATGCTCGCCAATCTTCAACCACCTTTCTCTGTTTCAGCTTTACTTTCCACGTTGCAACATATATTTATCACTTATCGTTAGCACAATATCCGAACGCTTTCTCTATCGCAATATTCAAGCTGCCAAATTTAACTCTGTCCGCTTCAATTGCAGCGTACTCTTAACCAGCCAAATTCTCGTCCTTTGTAACATCGAATATCCATCTCATTTCAATTCCCTGGCATTTTTGTGCCCTCAGAGGGTCTATTACTCTTTCTTTCGCTCCTCGATTCCATCGGTACGGGTCCTGGGAGAGTCTCGTGGGCTACCTCGACGACAACACCCAACGAACGACCGCAGAAAAACTCAAGCAATTTGAGTCCCTCCGTTGCTTATTACCAATCGCCTCGTCAGTCACAAATTGGCTTGCCGGGCCCCGGACTCGCCGTATGCGTCCCCTTCATCGCCCCCTTTATCCCGAGTCTTCTTTCTTCTCCTCCTTTTCCTCCTCTTCTTCTTTCGTGTCTCGCTTGCTTCTTCTCGACCGATGGAAGGCGCTACCACACACGCGGCCTGGGACTCAGAAGAACCGCATTTGCAAGTGAGATTGAGTACGATGAGGTTGACGAGACGTTCGCACGTTCTTTCTCGCCGAAAAGCTCGCCGAGGAACTGCACCGCCCTGAGAGGGTATCTGTTACGCGGGAACATTCCCGCTTCCTCTTTTGTTGCTCCTCGTCTGTTTACTTCTCCGCCCTTCTCGCCCTTTTCGCCCTTCGGTTGTTACATCGGAGGCTGCTTTTGGTGGAGTAATTGATACTATGGTGGAAGTTAGCGACATTGGGGATGAAGTTTGAGGGAGAATTCGATATCGTTGGTAATAAGATTGAATTGCTTTTTGACGGTTTCTTAATGTATACGTTATTGTAGAAATTCTGTTGGATATATTTAGGGGAAGATGGTTTCTATAAGATGTGATTTCAGTCGGTTATTTAGACCGATGGAGATGCGAATGACACATTTTGCATATATATTTTCTTCGATTCAACGTAAGGTTAGAAGGATTGACATTAATTATTATTAAAATTAAATATTCTATTATACAGTGGTGGTCAATAAAATTGCACCACTTCTGAAGAACATAGTTTATCGAATATTTAGATACATTGGAAACTTGGTAGTTATATTAAATTGTATTAACATGGTCTTTTAATAGTTTTGAGTAATCTTATTTTCCAATTGCTTACATCAATTCTTTCACAGGTATCAACAGTTACCACAGCTCCTTATCAACAACTCAAACGATGGTGAAAGGTGGTGCAGTTTCTGTGGTCACTACTGTATTTCTTCGAACCGATTTTAGAATTTTATCACTACGTGACATTAAAATGGTAAAAAATTTTCACAAATTTCCATAAATAATCGCTAAAGTTTCTAACAAGTGGATCGGTGATAAAAATCCTGCAACAATCGATGTTCACATTCATTCGAGATTACAGCTTATTTGTTCTCCATGCGCACCAGGTGCATCAGGTCGGTTTATCAGAGCCGGGCGGAATCGCTAAGATGACAAACCAGGGATTGGCCAACTTATTATTGGTTATTGATCGGTTATTTATTCAAATGAATGCAGATTACCGTGGCAGGTTTTCAATGCTCAGCCAGTTAACGGGCGCAATGAATAAATTGCTACTGGCCGCGCGGGCGCCGCTACTTAGCGTCGAGCCCCTTCAAGCTTTCAATGATATCAAACGAGCTTGATCGATTCAACGATCTATCTGCTCGAAATCCAGCAAAGTTTGTGAATTTATTTCTTTGATTGTTTGTTAATTTGCGCGAAAAGGAAGATTGAAAGAAGTACGATAATGCTGGGATAGTTCGACCAGTTGGAGAGACCGACTAGTATTAATATCTCAAAATAAAACAAATCGAGTTATTGTTATTCTCGAACCGATAATTGTTGCAAAATCGTATATATAATATAAATCACATTCACAACTTTGCACACGGTAGAAAGCAAACTAAAAAAAATCTACATATTTCGAAACCTATGCGCGTTCACTGGATTGACAACCGAGGTACCTCGATATTTGCTTCCACTTGGACACCCAAAATTACTTTCGACAAATAATTATCATCTTCTACCAACACGATTCAACCCTGCCACAATATCCAACACTCACAGCCCAGAATCATCCACAAATCCAGAAGCTGCAAGTAGTGTGCACACAACATCGCTCACCTTTCCCTCCCCCATCCACGCTAACATATATCATCATCAAACACGCTAACTTCTCAGAACCAAGAAACTCCTTCCAAAGTACATTTTCGCTAGACAAACAACGACATACACGTGCCAAAAGAAGAGACGCGAACGTTCGTGCCCTAGCAAACCTGGTTCCTCACGAATCACCTAAACCTCCTCTCTCAACCCCCTTGTAACCCCCGAATCTCGGCGAGGGCCGGTCGAAAGGGCGCAGAAGTATCGTCCGTCGAGCGGCGCCGTAGCGCATCCCACGCGCATGAATTAAAGGCTGCGCTCGGCTGGTTAGTCTTGATTTATCCCCAAGCATCGGTCTTCCCTGTTCTTTTGTTTCGTTGCCGGTCCGAAAGCCCGTCCCCGTCGCGGCTCATCTATACCGCGCGGTCCTCACCACCGTCTATGCCCTCCTCCATGGCCCCGCCGTAATAATCCCGCGAGAAGTCGGCCTAACAAATGCGCTGTTTTCAGTATACCGTGCGGCCAGTCATCCCGCAGGACCTCACGACGTGCCGGCCATTAGTCTAACCAGGAAACGTGATGGAAAGGTTGGCTGCGTGGCGGCCTAACGCCGGCTAACAAACATTGTTGTGACTTCCACAGGGTGAAACCGGGTATCCGTCATCCCGGTGATCTCACCTGGCTCCTATCTGCCTTTCGTTTCTCTTCTTTTATTTTATTTTATTTTATTTTATTTTATTTCTTTTTTTTATCTCGAGTCGCCTCTTTGCTCGCGTCTCACTCCTCCTCCTTCCCTTCTTATTTTTCTTCTCGTTTCACTCGATGTTCTTGTTGCCTTTGATCTTCTTCTACGTGTTCGTTCGGTTCTGTCGTTCGTTCTCTCTTTTCACCTCGAGCCGCGTACCCGGACGGCTGGTCCTGTTCCACAATCACCGACGCATTGTCGGGCTAAGAGATTGCCCTCTGTGCCCGAGAGTTATGCGGCTGGAATGGCTACGCCTCCTTCGAGCCGAGACGGAACGCTTCTGGTACCCGGTAACCTGTTGTTTCTCGGCATCTCCCGCTCCCTCCGACGACTCGTCTTTTTTGGTTATGCCTGTTGCGCGCACGCTGACCAAGAAATGGGCGAGCTTCGAACGTGACAGCCTTCCGCGTCAGAAAATTTAACACTTGCCTCGGACAGGGTGTGAACCTGCGTTCCAGAGCGGTGCTATCGAGTTTGTTTCAATGTCGGGTCGAGTGATCGTGATTACATGCAGATTTGGTGACGTATTATTGTACTTTGATGTTGTTTCTTACACGGAAGTATGGAAAAATATTAATTACGTTTGCTTAATTAGAATACCCGGACTTTTGGGCAAAAAATTTCTACGCTTGGCTATTACTGAAACAGATCTTGGTTGTCTTGTGTTCTCGCGATCAAGTATTATATCTGTCCTAAGCCACTTTATCAATGGTGAGAAAATAAAATTGTAACGATTATTAAAAAGTGTTCTAATTTTTAAATACATGCAGTATCGATGTTTTGTGAACGAAATGATAATACAAACGTGGAGATACTAAAATATTTTATATAAATTATTTATTAACAATATTAGGGTAAGTCCAAGATAGTTCGACCACCGGGAGAGACCGGCCAGTATCAAAGCACAAATTGACAAATTTTTTGCAATGGGTGAACGCTCTAACGTCCATTTGCAATTTCTTGATTAAAAAAAGAAATAAATATTTTAACATGTCGCGAAGTATGATTTACCTACATTTTAAATTACATATGCACTGCAACAATTCAATGGCTTCTTTCCAATAGACGGTCGAACTATACCAGACTTATCCTACAAAAATATTATCACATCTTCTAAAAATTTTCAACCAACTCCAACAAATTCCACTCCGACGAGCATCTACTCTAAAAACTGCCAACATCAAAAAACGTTCCCACGCCACTCGAAGTAGTCACAATTTCTACGTACAGTATGCACCACTTGGACCATCATCGCCAGCAAGAATGCTGACGACCGCGAGAACTGCGAGCAGAGAAGGACGGAGTCAGTCAATAAAGCAAGGGGACGCTAATTAGAGAGCCATTAAAACGATAAACGACGACACGCAGTTGACGTAGCTCGAACGACACGCCGTTAGTTGTGTCTTCTCGGATAACCCCGACCGATAAACCCGAGTCGACGATACCTCCCTTCCACCGCGAAAAGAGCAGCGTTTCGCGAACAACGACGGTAGTGTCAACGCACGTGTCCCTCATCGGACAAACCGATAATCCCGAGTTTTGCATGTCCTTTGCGCGAACTTCGCCGTCTCCGACGAATGTTGAACCCCAACCGTGACCCTTGTCCTTGACTTATGCGACACTGAGAAAATCTGCCGGCGATACTTGTCGTCGACGTGATTTCTTTGCCGAGATTCCAGCCAACGATGTATTTGTATCGTTTCACGTGGACGTCTTACCGGTTTATCTCTGGAAACTGGTGATACGCGATGTGGCAAGGATTTCTAGAAACGCGGTTGATATAGGTCAGTATGGTAATAGAGTGTGATTTACTGGATTTTGTTTTCATTTTTTCTGATCGGTAGAAACGTTGAAGGATGTATTGAGGCGATGGGAGAATTACTACGCGCGGAAGGGTTTCAATCTTTTGATAAATGGAGAGGACGTAAGTACACTGTCGCTCATAGTTATCCGAACGACTTCACAAGTCGATGGACGTTGCTTCGATTACTTAAATTTAAGATACCGTAGAGTCGGTGGAATCGCCAAACTACGTTTTCGATACCTCCGCTCCAGTAAAATCGATGGAGCAGTGACGACTTTGCCGCTCAGATTAAATCAATGGCCTGGCGATCCTCGATTGTTAACAAATTGAGTATTAAGCGACTCGTGTCAAGAGGCATTTGCTCTGTGGAAAAGCGATAAAACGACAGAAAGGAACAACTATCTTTTTCTCCTCTATAACCAATCAATTCGTACAATACGTAAAATTATAATTTATGTGAAATAAAAATATTGTTATTTGTTCGCGATAAATAGTTATCTGTGCTGGAAGATCGTAAAACTTTCCTATCGTCTAAATAATGTATTAACTATTAAACAAACTTTTCTTCTCTCTGATGTCTTCAGACTTCATTTCAACCTTCAGAATAATGCACAAAGATCCAACAAAAGTTTCCCAGAAATCATCTAACATTATATAAAATCCGACATCTATCCAGTATCATCCTCTCCGTTTCCCACGAAGTCAAAATCTCAAGAAGCCACGAGATAACGAAACTAACCAACAATTATTGAAATCTGAGCGAGATCGGTCCGGTAGAGCACCAAAGGCGCCACAATTGTTTCGAAGCGAAAGCAGACCGGTCACTCATCAATATGGAGTAGCGGAGAGTGCCCAATCCGGCGGCGGCCCTTGGCCAGCCCTTTTGAAGGTTACGAGGCGGGCAGCGGACTGTCATTCCTTTGATTGGCTTTTAGAGAACGGCCACCTTCTCTCCCCAGAAGGGGCCCCATTGTTTCTTCTCTCTTTCGTTCTCCCGTCCGCATCTTTTACTTTTAATCTGCGACCGTTTTCGGTCGGACGAGGGACAGCAGCCTTTTTGCTCCTGATAGAGTCCGCCGCGAGCCAGTCGCCGGTCCATCACGCGAGACATCGTTGCACGCCTCGGGAGGAGGATCGTTCGTTGACGCTACGTGTCGTCGGCGAGAAGATGGAGGTTCCTTGGGGTATATATTTTCAGTTTTCGTGGCTCGAAAGGGGTTCAGTTTGGAAATATAATTTGGTGTCTGGGTAATTAAGATTTTAATTCGAGGCCGTAGGTAAGGGATGAAACGATGTTTGTGACGAGAGAGATTTTTTTGGAATCGTAATGGATGATCTTCAGAAACGTGAAAAAATAACTATTCTAATTAGCATTGCATAGTCGGAAACATTGGTGTTTCTACTTTGAACGGGTTAATTTGTAGATCTATGTTGGCCAAATATTTTTTACTCAGTTTATTAAGTAAAATCAGGTTTCAAAAATCGCTACGTTTTTAACTGTACCTGTAAAACGTAATGTTCTATAACATGACTTCTCCATGGATCAATATTTTACATATCTTAAATCATACACAAAAATCCAATTATACTAAATTAACACTAGAACAACCAAACCAAAATAGCTGGTTCATAATTTCTCATGGAAATTTTATAAATTTACAATGGTGTATTTTGGTGGATTTTCCATGAGTTTTTGGGAAAAGCACGGGCAAAGAATCGTTACCCTTATTGTAGATATCTTTTCAAACGCCTATCGCTTCGATTTCTTTGGTTCAATTAAGTTTACTTTAATCGCTGCTAGTTCTAGCGTTAAACAAATAACGAGCAAAAAGTTGAAGTCCTTGGTGTAAAAACTGGACAAGTCCACATTTTAATAAAATTGTACTTCTTAAAGTTTTGTACATTTTTATAATCATGGACTGTTTTATTCAATTTCCAACAAATTTAAAAAGTATTCAACTACCAAACAACGCTCGTCATCAACACCCAACCTCTCAAAGGATCAAAATGCGCGTTCCCAAGGCACAAAGCATCCGACGAGCGTCCATCGCGGTTGATCGGCATGGCGCCGTTCCAGGAGGTCGCGCGAGCGCGCGTTTCTTTTCTTCGACTGCCAGGATTTCGTGTAATCGCGTAGCGGGCGCGTGCTACGGAAAAGATAGGGATCTCCGCGAGCATCTCGTTCCCCTTCCGGCACGGGCCAACCTTCTCACACCTACCGATCTACCTGACCTACCTACCTACCTGGCTTCGGTGACCAAAGGTAACCTTGATAACCCGAGCTAGTCGAACGTGGACACGTCCACCATCTCGGATCCTTTGTCCTCGGCTCGTCAAACACGTGTACGTTTCAGCGAAGGACCGGTGTTAAAAAGAAATATGGACCTCTCTCTCGAAATCTATTCTTCGCGGTCTCCTTTTTTCGATTTCTTCGGAGACACGGTGCCTCGTTATCCGTCGCTCGGAAGAGGGTGTTCCGAGGATCGTGGATGGATTCTGGTGATGTTTGATTAATATCGTGGACGGAAGATGTAAGGTTACAGCGGTTTGAGAGTTTGATTGACCGAAGATCGGTTTGGTAAACGGTGAATCGCGTGGAAGAAAAATTATATTAATGGGTTTAGTAACCGTTTAAGTTGAAGCACGTTTTAACGGACACAAAATTATGAACTTTTTTTTGTCAATTGATAGTTTTCTATGCGTAGAATTAAAAAATGCAAGTCTTAATTAAGAATCCAGCGGGGTTGATTCGTTTCCTCAAACGAATAACCAACACACATTTTTCACCTCACCCTTTTTAATACGTTCCCATAAAACATCCACGGACTGGATCCTCGCATTACTGCAACCGGAAACATCGTCACAAAAATTACACGCCAAAGAAAAAAAAAAACACCAAAGAAAAAAAAAAAATCCGCGCATCTTGACTCTCTTATCATCCCTCCCATCAACCCTTTTCTCCTCCATCGCTGCTTCAAATTTACTACCCTTTTCATTACCATGTTCCTCAAAAATTCAATTAATCGAAACGTTCCAAGTCCACGCGGAATCTACATCCCGAGCGTTCCTCGCGACGGCAATTAAAATCGGCTTCCGTCACAGCGGACAAAAGCGAGAACCGCGCAAAAACGCTCGCTTCGGCGGAAGGGGGCGAGTCGCCTGACAATCGGGATCGCGCCTCGATAATGGGCCGCTAAAAACGAGCCACGCTCGGCAGCTGGCCGAGGACGAAAAAACGGGCGCCTTTCGGCGCTCGCGCGAGCCCTCGCGCGGTAATTACTTCATCGTCGAGCGGGGAGCAATGGCGGAACCGGCCAGGTGACAAGTCGGTCCCTTTTTGCGGAGCGGTTTCCAGAGACAAAGGGGAAGAAAGAGGAGAAGAAAGCGTGAAGCCGTGGCCGGAGACGTCAGAAGTGGAAGTCGGAACTGTTTCCATCGGCTGAAGTATGCGGTCACGTCGACGGGTCGACTAATGACGCCACGAGAATGATCCAACCCCATGTGGCTCGAGCGTGTTGCGCAGTCGTCGGCTCGAACAAAAAGAAGACGAACCTCGCTCGACCCGGAGAAGGTCCGCGCCCCCTGGTGACATTTCCCATTCTTCTCGGCACGCCATTACCGGGTCAAAGCCGCCGCCCCCGCGGGACGCCGTGCGCCGCCTCCCCCTCTTCAACCCCTACCAGGCTGTGCCCACTTTTCAGCTTTCCTCGACGAACGCGTTGCTCGTAGACTGTACGTCGATGCTTTGGCGGTTTCGATATCTGTGTGTGGTTGGTCATCGATATTCCGGTGACGGGATGACGATCCCTTGGCTATGGGTTCGTGGCGTTTTTGTGTCTGCTTCTCGAGGTTGCTTTCGAGGTTTTTTCGTGGGGTTCTTTTCGTTTGTTGGTATTCTGGAAAGGGTGGAAACGACGGATGGTCGTGCGTGAATCGTGAGTGTGTTACACTGTTATACCGTGAAGTTCTGTTTTCTTACAAGATACCATAATTCTGATCGTGTTATTGAAAATTTTGATATCCGAAGGTACTTATTAAGTATTAACCATTTGCACTCCAGTGACGCCACTATTACGGCTAAATTAGTTACTTAAATTTTGTATTGTCGTTGATTCAAATTGTCCTTTTTATTTTAAAACAAGGAAAATTGATCGAACAGATAAAAAATTGTGAAAATCTACATCAGTCCTGTGCAACTAAAAAAAGTTTAGGAACGCAAAGGAGTAACTTCGTTCTTTATTTCCCATTACTATAGATAATTATTCAACGATAAAGCTCTTATAAAATGTTGACTTTTTTCTCATCGCGAAACATCGCACAACACGCTGCTCGTAAACATACCCTTCTCATCGCTACCCACAAATAAACAAAACAATCCCATCAAGCCTTACACTCCACCCCAACAAAGGCGAATTCAATATATTCTGCACAAAAAAAAAAAAAAAAATTCTCTTCCCATCGAACGCGTATTTTTACAACCCCTCAACGTCCTACCACCGTTCTCCGCGATTAACTGTCGACGCGACTATTTACCATTCATCAGGGTCACAATACGCTGGCGTTCACCATCGGCGTAAACCGAGGGAACGCGGAGGAAACGCTTTTATCGGTCGCGATCGAGTGTCGGCGGATCGGTTTGAAAATCCAGGAGGGCGGCGGTCGCTGCGGCAGGGGATGCCCGTTGATTCTCGTTCGTCGGCATAATAATACAGACGGCACAGAGCCGGCGGCTCGAAAAGCGAAAACCGCGAGCGAATCGCCGCCGGAGAGCAGCTGTAATGCATGCGATTACGCGGATCGATGAGCTATGGCCCTATTTATGGCTCTATCAGCCGACTGCTACCAGGATCCTCCGCTCCCTCACCCCTCGTTCCCCACACGTTGATCCTTTTTTTACTCGCTTCTTGCGTGACCGTTCGCGGATCCCGAATCGAACGGCTAATGCCACTGTGCCGATCCTCCTACGTTGCGCCACTAGAAGAATTCCACGAACACCGACATTTCCCCAAGTCCTCAGGAACCGTGCGATTCGTACCGTGCAAAGCTGGAAAGATGATGGGCGGAAGGAATGCCGGTACGATTGGCCGTAGTGGATCAGTCGTACCTCTATGCACACACGTTTACACTAGGTTTGTTTATTTTATTATTAAATATTGAGTTAGTTTTTGTGACACATAGAACTCGAAATGTCACGTAGCGATCAAACCCTAAAATCGGTTGGAACAAATATAATAGAATATTTAATTTTAATACTGATATTTTAATAACATTTAACCAGGGAGAACCGGATGAATAAAAACGCATTTTAAAATTCTATTCTCGCACGTTCGAATTATTAATTCTCCTACCGTACGACAAAAAAATAGAGGAAAAAAAGAAATGAAAAATCAAATAAGTCCGTATCCCGTTACGATCCTCATGGCCCGGCCTCTTAATACCTTTATTATACGAACGCTCCTAATATCTTAATACCGCCCAAGCCAGGAGGTACGCGAGTTACACGAGGGTCTAATGGTCGACTCAATTAAGACACCATTAGACCAACGGCATTTACATGTTAACGATAATAGCCGTCATGATACATTCCCCCGGAATAATGTTCCGCGTGTGTTATACGCGGTCTGCTCACCGTCCGGAAGCGGAGCCGCGCGTCCCCTGTCGGCCGCGTATATTTTTCTTTTAATGGGGCCTCCAACCCTTCCGGCAACCGATATCCGACCGGCAATTTGCGAATCTTGTCTCTGGTCGCGATATTAGCGGAACACTTTGTTGCTTCTCTTAATTGTCCACCACGGTACGGTTTTACGATCGCGAGAGAACGCGAGACGGTAGCGAGAGACGTCAGCTGGAACGAAATGGCTGTTGCTCCTTCTTTGCTTGCTTTTTTACACTTTTTCTTCTTATCTGTTTAGATTACAAGCGGTGTGTTTTAGAATCAACAAATGCGTGTGACTCGGAACATATCCCTTCCGCTCTGACCAATTAGACCCGCGTTTTTTCCAAGTGACTTTTTGCGCGATGCGGACAGCACACGTTTATGAATAAATGGAGTAATTTTCATTAATATTATTATTTTTCGCTACTCGTCGATTGTCTGCTGCGAAGACGAAGATTTTGCGCTAATTTATCGCGAAGACGAAGATTTTATGCTAATTTATCGCGAAGACGAAGATTTTATGCTAATTTACTGTGAAGACGAAGATCGTACGCTAATTTATTACGAAGACGAACATTTTACGCTAGTGTACGATAAGGAGCGGTTTATGACTCGCTGTATCATCGACATAGCGAATTACAGTGACCAAAATTTCCGTAGTCATAAAAAACTCACACACTGGTCAATTACATCTTGCTAAAAGCCTCCGTTTCGCACAATCGGCATTCGGGAGACAGTTGCGCGGATACGGGACGAGCAGAACTCAATTAGCGGCGGACAATTAGCACGACGACGCTCGATTAGCAGGAGACAACGTCCCGATGGGTATTGTTCGCCGCTGACAATAATCCCCGGCCGTTTGCGTGGGCCGTGCTCGCGTTAATAAAGCCGTGGCTGGTCGCGCTAAAAGGCGGACGACACCTACGTTGCACCTGACGCGAGCCGGAGCTCGTTACGGCTCGTTTCAAATGATCGACCATACGGGTGATCGTTAAGCTCTCGTTTGATCGATCGATGAAGCTGATCAATACGGTTCTTCTATTTATTTTTATTCTTTCTGTTTCTTCTTTGGTAAATTGCGCTCCCTTTTTCGCGTTGTACTGGTCCTAGAGAAGGGCTGTGCGAAATTTTACATACGCTATTTTTTATTACTTTATTTTTATGTGCTTAGTATAGTGTAAAAATAACGCGCATAGGTTTTATGGTTCAACTACGTTCAACTGAAACTGTTTGTTGGACTGGAAAAAAATAATTCTGGTAAATAATAAATTGATTGCAATATTTTACTTTATTTCAATAAAATTGAAAAAAAAGATATTCAATTTTAATAAGCTGCAAAATGTGTAGGTAACTGCACGCTTCAAGGGCCGCAGAAAAACTTTAACCGGACCGCGTGACGAGGCGAATTTTTAAGAGTGATCACAATACATATAAAACGCTTTATATTGCACAAAACAAAACGACTTTTTAAATACTCAAAAAATTACACAAAACCCTTTATATCGCATAAAATACAATGACTTTTTAAATACTCCAAAAATAAAGCCACCAAGAATTACGAACAATCATACAGAATAATTTCTTTTTTTACCAAAAGAGACCGACTACCATTCAACATAGTTATTATTCTCACCTGATTACGTTCTTCCCTCCATGTACCTTAATTTCTTCCCACTTCCCATCTACTTCCTCGACCAACCAAAACCAACAACACACTCCTCCCATCGACTCGTAGAGTTCCATTCAAACCACAGTACCCTACATCCCTCGGATCCACAAACAACACACCGTTCGTGTTTCGCTGAAAACGAAAAGTCCAATCGAAAATTCCCCTGCCGGCGATTACGACACCTCCGCGGGCCGATCGGATTATCGACGGGTTCGAATCGAAAATGCGAATCACCGGTCGACCGCGTGGGTGCAGTTTTCCTCGTCAGCGCTTATGCAAAGCCTCTCACGCTGGTGCGGTGCAGCTAGTCTCCGCGGTGCTTTAATAATACATGCGATATTCGCGCGGCCAAACGAAATACACGGGCCTTGCGCGTTCGCTGGCCGATGTGCACAGGGTGTATCAGAAATCGTGGCACAATTGGAAACGAGACGATCTGTTGGGGAAGAGTAAGTCGAAAGGTTCGGATAAAATTCTTCTGATTTTGTGGAAATCGAATTTGAGTATGTGTTGCGTTAAATACAATCTGAAATATTTCTTGAGCGTGAACCGATGTGTTGACTCTTTGGATTTGATATTTTGTAACGTGAAATATTTACCACAAGAAGCACATTTTTTTTCTATTAAAACTTAACCCTTTCGCTGTGAGCCGTAAATAGAAGGTGTGTACGAAAATTGCCAGGTCTTATTTTATATTTGCTTCTTTATGAAAAAATTAATATAGAGGCAAATATCGATTTCCTCGATATTAAATAGTTGTGAGTATTTGATATCAGTTATGGCGCGCTGTGACTTAAAAGTTACAAACTGATGTATCTATATTTTGAAAGATTTATTTTATTTAGTTATCGCTGCACTATTAAATTTAATTACCGTATTACTGTAGTGATACTACCATCCATCTACAGCAATTATTAGTTTAAAAATTTTCAAATCAAAATAAAAAACTGTAATTAATCGTAATTTTTTTTCCGATAAGCAGACAACATTCGAACTATAGAGGGTTAAATCGGCTCGCGGCAGTTTTCACGTGAGCACCCAGAACCGACAGATCGGTCTGTTTGCAGCAAAACGGTTAATTCGATAGAAATTAATTAATTTAGATATGTTACTGTTCATAAAGATATGAAAACTTAGCCGAATTATTAACAGCTTTTAAAAGTAGCTTATTAAATGTGAATTAGTTGAAATAAAATGTGGAACATGATTCGAAGGGTTGATGAATATCAGCTTAAATTCGAGATTCTTATTTATGGCATCATAGTTTCTAGTTTTTATATTTTCAAATACAAAAATTAGTATAAAGTTATTACAGTAACGTAATAATACAGTATAGATTATAAAGTGACAAAAATAATTAACTGAACCAAAAAAAATAGCTGCGATATTTTGAGTAGTGACGTTAAACGATGCACCCTGTATGCATGCACCAAGCACATTGTTACACCGTCGGAGCTCGCGGGCCGCTCGAGTGCGTTTCGGCGAGTCCGCAGGTGGAACCGCACGGTTATTAGGATGATTTATACGCGGTGGACTGTCGGCTGGAACTCGAGGAGTCGTTCCGTCGAGTCTTACTTCGGGGTGGCGTGTCCACCTCAACACTGTCCGCCTCCCAGTGATCTTCACTCGCTCTTTTCTCCCCTCTCTCTCTCTCTCTCTTTCTCTTTCCCTCGCCCTTTGCAAAGGATTCGCTAAGTCCGTTAAGTATACGCTTCGCGTACCTAAATTCTCGTTTAATTCGTGGCGCTTGTTTTGCGGCAATTTGCGTCGCGTGGATCGCCAACGGCCTCTGGACCGAGAAAAAGTTCTGCCAAGAAGCGAAGGAGAGGGAGGGTTCTTCGAGTGCCTCGGGATCAATTCGTAACAAAGGAAAGTGAAGACCGTATGAAAGTACAGTGAGTGTGGTTCGTGCGTGATTAACGAGTGGCTGTTATAGTTCATTTTGGGAGTTGCGGAAATTTGAAAAGTTCAACTTTTGAAGGTTTGGTGCAGTTTTTGTTTATATCTTACGTAACACCACGTGTCTTGGGAATTTAAATTTTATTTTAGTTTTTTAACACTGTACCAGAGGCACGTGCGTAGGCACTGCGGAACTGCAACACCCTCAATTTTTCCCCGTATATAAATATATCTATTAATTTATTTTTATTTGCTTGTAGTATTTAACTTTATCATCGACAATTCTATACAATTCTCCTATTCTGTATAAAAAATAATAAAAATCCATGTTGTAGCAATTAGGAGGACGTTGCTAAGCGCGCAAGCATACGCACGTCATATAGAAATGCGAGCTATTAACGTAATGTCCGTAATGTCAGTTGATCTATAATTGAAAATGTCGGAAAAGTTCAGAAATAGAATCTAAAAAAATTGTAAGTGGAATATTTAATTCCAAAAAGGTAAAAAAATATGCTGAATTCCTACACCCTTGTATCTTTTCTTTATCTCATCTATGTCAAGCAACGTATCAAAAAACTACCTTTACTCGTTTAACGAAAGTTTCACCCCTCGCAAATAGCATGAATCGCCGAGAAAACCTATCAATTACTTTTTACACAAGTATCCATCAACAAGCCTCTAATATTCCAGACTCTAGTCATACTTATCACCCAAGTTCAAAACACGCTCATCCCCTCGCGACTTCCTCCTACAAGTTCACCGTATTATATCCTTTCTAACCTAGAATTTCCATAAAGAATCGCCACGTAAAAACACAATTTTCTCCGTTAAAGAAGTTCATGGAAATCACAATCGACGAAACGTGTAAATTGTCGGAACGCGGAGCACTGTTTCATGCATACTTAACAGTCGTCACGGGGAAGAAGAAAGGGTCGTAGAAACGGGAGAGACAAAATCGCGAGAAGGGTTGAAGAAACGTGGCGCGAAAGAGGGTGGCAGGCGGTGCAACGCTATCATTAGAGACGCCTGCGAAGACTGGAAATAACGGTATATGGTAATACCAATGACGGTTACGCACGCTTATTGCCGTAATACTCGACAATAATTGCCAGGTCTGCCAACATACATCAAGCGACGTCCGGTCGGGCGTGAACGTCGAAATGAAACGTCCACTTTGTTACACTGCAGCCGGGATACGAAGCTCTGAAATCGTTTCAGGGATTTTAAACGACCACTGAGAGAACAGAACGCGTCATCGTGGAAGCGTGAACGGTGGACGATACGGTTGTTTAACTGATATATATGGAAGTTATTGAAATCGGTAATTTCGGGGTTTCTGGATGATACGGGTATTATAGGTTTTGGAGACAGGGATCTGTAATTTGAAATTGTTATTTTGAAATACCGTTGAAACGGGGTAATTGGATTTATTTACTGTTTTGGAGTATTCATTATTAATTGTTTCATTTCCTTCTTTTTTTTTTTTCGTCGTTCTGTAATATTTGTTTGGAAATAAATGGAACTGGTCCAGTAATGTATTCGTGCGAGTAATATTTATGTAAAGGTATACGAATTAACACGGTAAGCGCTACGCCGATTTCGGTCCACTTTCCATTAGGCTATGATACGATAGGAATACAAAGATATTTGGTCAAAAAATAGCGAAGAATTTAAGAAGAAAATTGTAAAAACTTGCAAAGGGAAGTTACGTATGTTTGTTCAACACATTTCAATAACACCTCGATTTTTTTTTAATTTTTTTCTTCGTCAATCTAACATAGCGCTTAACGTGTTAAAGTATTGCTAAATAATTTGTCCATCTCACTCATTTAGGTATTTATCTCCTTCAAAATGTAGAATAACATAATTGATAAGTTTAATATATTAATAATAACAGCAGGAGGATTTCAAAGCAACTAGATAACGTAAAAGCAAGTACATCCAAGTAGAACCATCTCGCATGTCGGACTCATTTTACTTTTTTTCTTACTAAACTGAAAAATAATTTTTACTATAAATTTTCACGTGGATTTTGACGAACATATTTAACGAAAGAATCTTTGATATTGAAAAATCAATTTTAACTCTAACATTAAATTAAAATTGAATGATAAAATTTTGTTCCACTTGTATAAAATTGTAACCAAAAAAAACACACTGTTTATTGCGAATTTTAATATTTTCGTCCATATTCAGTCGGTGATAAACGACGCTTAGAAAAAATAACATCCATGTAATCGATGAAAGAAGAAACGCTCGATGAGGCAGCTACAGCGTGCTTGACGATTAATCGCAAAGTCGAATGAAAATCGACACGAATACGAGAGAAGATCGCTTATGGGATTCGAAAATACGAACGCGGAAAACAACGGCACGCGGCGGTGTGTTAATCCAGGAAAGTCGGGGGTTAAGCAGCTTGAGAGAGCTCGGCCGAGATGGAACGCGTAAAATCACGTAGGGATTTGACTCGGTGAAGTTATTAATGCTCGCAATATCGTTACCTTGTTATTTAAGGGGATCCGCGGCCCACGAATTACCGGATCAACCGCGGAACGCGTTTTTCCGCGTTCCTGGATTAAATCGGCAAACGTGGAAAAACGCCGCGAATTTATTCGTTATTTCTGAGCCGTTTGTACGAATGAATGGAACTGTAATTTGGAAACAGGATTGCTTACTTTGATACTTCCTGCTGTGCTATGGAATTTGCAAATAATTGTTGGTAACAGGGTTTAGGATCTCTTATTTTTTAGAAATTTCTTTTTGTTGATACTATTAACCCTCCTCGAAACAGGTGAATAAAAGTTACACCCTGTACCATGTAGGGTTAGTTTAGATTCCGCCCGGAAAAAATTCTGCTTCATCGATTTTACGATAGGATCAGATCCAAATAAAACAATGATTTATCTTTTAGATCTTCCAAAAGTTAACAGATTGATATGTTTGAAAATTTTTCTTTGAAAAGAACGCAGCAGTTTTAAAACCGGTGGAGTTAATTTAACCCCACCTGATTCGCGGAAGGTTGATCTCAATTTTTTGAATTAATTTCGATCACTGTTTCGTTAATAATTCGTTAACGAAGCCTGATTTGACATTTTCGCAAAGAAAAAAGTTGCTTGAGATCATCTCAGAAATCATCCCTTTAAAGGTCCTTCACTTACTTTGAGACACCCTGCATACAGTGTTTAATTTAGTTGTCTTAAAGTCGTCTTTTGTTATTTTGATCCACCTAGCCTCAACAATTTTACTTCACTTCCTCTGGTCGACGTGACTGCTAAGATTTTCTAAAACCTGGTGCTTTTCCTATGAAGTGTCATGGATGCACTTGGCCGATTCCTATCGCCCGACTCCTACAAAAATATACGGACTCTTCTCCACCCTGTCAAACGTTTTTATTGCTTACATACTAAATCCCAACAATTGCACGCGTACACGTACGAACCAAGCGTGTTCCACCCCAAGGACGAGAAAACTCGAGGAAGTCGCGCTCGTGGAGCAACCAAGCCAGTCGGTAAATTTTTTTTCCCCCGTCAAGTAGAAGGGAAAGGGGCCGCGATCGGGAATTTCCGCGAGGGATCGTTACAAAACTTTTAACGGGTTCGAGAGGCGGTCTCGAGAGCGCGGGCGGCAAGTTTCGCGTTACCGCGCCGCCGTCCGTTGCTACGTGCACCACCGACGAGGCGAGTGCATGCGAACTTTCGAAGAACAAAATCAATTATGGAACGGTCGTTTTTATGCGCCGCGAAGTCGACGAGCTAGAGAGAGGAGCGAAGCAGGGAGACCAAGGGGATGAAAGGGGTCGGTGAAGAACGGAAGGGGCAGGCCGCGGGTGATTATCGGTCGAAACTTGCGAACTAAAGTAATTCGCCTTTGGAGGGGTGAACGCGTATTTGGGATTACCGGCAGATTACGCTCGGCAACTTTTATTTTTACCCGCTTGCGAAATAATGGACCAGGGACCAGAAAGGTTTTATCGGTGCCGGATTAACCGATTGCGATTATCTAATGGCGTCTTCCGATCACGATCGTCCGTCTGGACGGGAGTTCTTTTTCTGCGAAGAAAAACGCCGTCTCATTTGCGACATTTTTTTCTGTAATCAGTTTTCTGGCATTGCCGAGATGTAGGTGAGTTTTAATGGTTGAGGGTGGTATTTATTCCGATAAATAATTGGAACAGTTGATGGTGGTAGGTGATGGGGTGAGTGGAAGATGGTTTATAATTTCTTTGCTTCTTTGACACATTTGTTTGTAGTTTCTTCGTGGAAAGCAGGTTAAGCAGGTGAATAGAGTCTATGCACTGAGGAGTGATTTGAGTGGACTTGTATCGCGAAAGCAAGGATTGTGTAGCGAGGGGAAAGGAGTAGCATCAGTGCGCCGATCGGGAGAGAGAAGTTTATCTCGGTTAGGACACGTTTTGTTTGTTTTGCACTCTTGAGGCAGGACACTCTTTAGATATATAACGAAGTATAATACCGTATAAAATATCCAGCGTAATAAAGTTCAACCAATCATCATTCCCCATTGTAATCGTTCACCCTGGTACTCATTACGTTACAATAGATTTGATACTTCTACGATGATTCGATCGAGTAGTCCTGGTTTTTTTCAGATTTGTATCATGCGTTCTATCCAGAAGAAGCGAACAAGGATATTTATGCAACGTTGGCATCGAGTAAGGCACACACGAGTGAAACTGGAAGAAAATCATGACTTAATGCCGTAGAAAATTATTGCGATGCATTATCAATTCACATTTCGTTAAAAATGAAACAATAAAATTACAAAACCCCCGTCCAGAAGGTCACAAATCGTGCCAACGAGCACATACAGGATCTCAATCCGCCTTACACGCTACAAGCATCGCGCTATTACACGGAACAACCATCTTGGCGACTGGTTCTCCATGGCCGCGTAAAAAGGCCGAGCGGACAGGCTCGTAAGCTTTTCGTTGTACGAAAAACAGATCGTCCGTCGCGTTTCTTGCGAACGTGGCGCGCATCGAACGCGACGAAATTACGGATGTCGACGGCCACCCTTGTCCCTTGGCGCGTAATAGCCGATGGACTTTGATTCGAGAACGGGTAAAAACGTAAGTGGCACCGCTTACACACAAGAAGCGACTCGGAGGGGTCGAGGGTGAGAGGAGGGGCCGACAGCGGACACGCTGGCGTGTTTTTAACGATAATTTCTCTTATCTGCTCGCAGCACATGCTGTCCGGAGTTGCGTGCCACGGCTCCTGGGTATCCGCTGGTAAATCGACCGATCTAAGACGGCCGCAAATTGGATCCAGAGCTCTTGCTGGCTAATTAGCGCCGCTCCCAAGGCGTCGGCCCTCTTTCGATCGTCGTACCAAGATGGATCGATCCGGGAGACACTTGACGATTACTCGATAATTAGGATTTAAGATATGCTGCAGCGTTGACGTGGATGACAATAGTTATTGGGTTCGATCGCGGAGATTGATTAATAAGAATGTAATTTACTTCGTGAGACTCGGAGGTGGGGTTCTACGATAGGGGATCAGGATGTTTAGATGTAGGTTGTGTTGGCTGATTAGTCGGGTTAGCTGAGGTTTGTATCGGTTTCAAAGGATCGCCGAGATACACAGTGGATAAGGTGTACCGAATGTTCTCGAATAGGATTGACTATGAGACTGTTCTAACATAACTAGCTTGAGAAACTAGGTGTTTTATCAGAATTATTAACCTGTGATTCGTTATCGATCCGTTGATCGATGTGTGTTGTCATGAACTATTGTAAAGTCTATCGGTTGAAGTATATCTTTCGAAGTTGTTGAAACTCTGGCAGAGATAATTGAGCAAAGGTTAAATATGTATAATTTAGAATATTCGCAGCAACTGACCGATCACCTCTGATAGGGTAAGTCCGGGATAGTTGAATCACTGAACTAAAGAAAGAAAGAAATGTTTTAACATGTACCGAAGTATAATTTATATATATTCTAAATTAGTTAAATACTACAAAAATGTAAAAAATCAACCGTGCAATGGGTTCTTTCCAAAATGTGGCCCAACTATCCCGGACTTATTCTGTCTGAAAATTGCCCAAAGGACTATATCAATGCAGTGAAATTGAAATTACTCGACGTTTAAATTCAGAACAACTTCACGAATTTATTCGTACAACTTGGTGAATTTATCCATCGTCCAGAACTACCCCTTCATCCCCACTCGGATTTAGGAGCCTTAAATTATTCGACGACCGCAACTCCGTCCACAGAACTTTATAAATCCTGGCTCGTTCTATCTGACGCGTGGTAACTCACCACGAGCCCCGTCCACGCCGTTATCCCTCGACTTCCGCCCACCGGATTGATTTATAGGAGCGCGAAAGTGATAACGGCGAGTGTTAAGCGTGGCACAGTACGACGTGTCGCAACGCGCCGCTAATTGCTGCCGGCTCTCTGCTCGAAAGAAACGGTACCGTGGTTACTAGACAGTTATTAAGTGCGATCGACGTTACGACGATCGTCAGGCCGCGTCTTTATGGCCGTCACGAGCGATCGTCGCGCCTTGCATATGCGTAGTCTTTATCTTAACATTACGTTAGTGCAAACATTCCATCGGTTTTAATACCAGAATTGCCGACTGTTAAAGTATATTTATTTGTAACAAAAAAATTATAATGGAGGATACATGGACAAATACACGATGCAAGGGAGACAAACAATATATCCACATTTTTTACAGAAACTCGTAGAAAGTTCGTAAAAATTTAACAGACAAATTACCGCAGTAAATTTATAAAATTTTTATAAGAAATTACGGATTGGTTACTTTATCCACTTTGGTAGATCTAGTGTTAAGTAATAAAAATATTTAAAAAATTGTAGTGTTTTTATTATAAAAATCTTTTGAGCTATTTAACAAGCGTTTTTTTATCATCGTGGTTTCTAAAAGACTCGATTAATCACAACACGGATAGTCATCATTTTATCGAATAAGCTCAAGTTTTCGATCGAATCTACCGTACACTCGCAACAGTGTGATCTATATTTTTGAATACGATGACGATTGTTGCAGCAAGTATGAATACGAGATGAAGTTGTTTCAGTTTCGATTCGAAGCGATGTCTACGCCATTGCGCGATGATAATGCGAGCACAAACGGATCTCTGTCCGAGTCCATCCATAATACATTGCTCCGGGCACGTTCTACCATTTTTTGTCACTGAATACGTTGACGAATGCATGAAAGGAGCGTCGAGTTCGAAGGACCCAGCTTCCTGCTTCTCCGCGCCACAGAACAGCGCAACATCGTTGGCAGTCGGCCAAAAAAACTACGCCTCGAGGATTTCGAAATGGAATCGTGTTTGAATTTTGACTTTATACCGGCAATGGTGATGCCGAGACGGAATGTGTCGATAATCGCTACATTGCATTTTCGAGTTATATAAAACAGTTTGACGTTATTTAATTCCATTTGATTTTTAAATTACTTATATCAAAAATAACTCTATTTGGTAATAGAAAATATACTAAACGTAAAATCATAAAAATCGAATTTACTGTAACATTGCTGTATTTGTAATTGCATAAATTATAATTAATATAGCAGTTGCATAAAATTTGAACTCGTACGAAAAATTATAAAAAGTCTGTAAAATGCTTATAAATAGTATATTGTTACGATTCCATCGTTATAAATCACTCTGGCTGGAAAAATAATTTTATACTTGGAATAATTACCTATTCTGTGTATCGCGATAGCTTCGGCTTAAAAAATTTTAATGCAAATGACTTACAACACCCTACTCAAATGTGTAAGCTATGTTAACTGACTCCGAGCGAAACAATAAGTTACTTTAATAACTGTGGCCGATATCATCGGCATTATTAATTATCAGTTTCCCCATCTCGCCGACCGCATCAATGAAATTTAGCGCAATCGAACGATCGAATGGGCAGAGAGCGCGTTCAGCGCGATCATTATCGCAAACGAATTACCGCCAATATTATTTAGATATCCGACAGGTTACTAGACGGACGAGGTGTTTACCGACCGATAGAATCTTTGCGATACAAAATCTTGTAATTCACGACTCGGTCAAAGTGGAGAACGATCGTGATAATTTGGGCTTAATTGTATCGTTGGCATACTATTTTTTATGACAAGTGTTTGTTAAGAGGCGTACTATGATTATTGGAAAATAAATTTTAAGTTACGAGAGAAGCTTTTGGGATTAAAAAAATAAAACGTTAAGGAATCTGGGGTATTTGAAGTTACATGTTGCTCATCCGAAAGTGTTGGTGTGTATTCTTTCAACATTCTCTCAAATTCTCCAGAAAAATATTCTAGATCATTGTCTGCTCTCGGGCATTTTATTTTTCTTTCAGTTTATTTTTCAACTTTAGCTCTATACTTTAAAAAAGAAAAAATATGGAAAGAAAAGTGACTCGACTAAAAAATTTGTGTTTTTTAATTGTGTCGTTAAAATAATTTTAGAACGTCTCTATTTTTTTCCAAGTTTGATCAGATGAATAAATAATATAATTACTAGCAGTTTAATTATAATTGTTCTTTATCTTAATAGAATTTTATTCAAACGCAACACCGTGTGCTTAGAAATACACGTTTACGATCGCACGCAACATCGGCAGAAGCACCGAATCAAAAAGAAAGAAAATAAATCAAAATGTATCAGTCTCTAGCTGTTTCTCGCTCTTCTTAGTTTTTGTTACTTCCCACTATTCACGCTCGCGCATAACACATTACAGTTCTGCCAACAATAATATTACAAACTTTATTTTGTCCAGTAAATACTAAGAGTTAAATCGTTTCCTCGGTCTGATTGAAAAATATTTCTTCAGAAAGCAAAACAAAAAAAAACCAGACACCTATCGAAACCTTTCACCAAAATTTCAAAAAGTCACACATTACAAATTACCCTTCGACTCCATTGACACGAAACAGCCCCGTTCAACCCTGAACCGCCTAAATATCCACGATCACCCAATACGACCGCCCAAAAACACTCGTCAACGCGTTGAAATAACAGCAGTTCACAAACGAGTCACTGTATTGCAAGACACCCTTGTTTTTGTCACCGATGGGTCAGCCCTAGACGAGTTTAATCCTCTTTTTCCTTCTAAGCTGTCTGCGATTCTCGGTAACACGAGAACACGTTGCACCCTCTTTGGTGTAGCACAAGTTGCTGGTCGATGAACACCCCTGGGGCTAACAAACGGCGCGTAACTAAGCTCACGCACGCTTCACGCATCGTCGTGGCCGTACACTGGCTTCATTCATGAAGCGGACCGTAGAAGATACAAGGTTTCGTGCAAGAAGCATTCTGCTTCGCGACGAATCATCGATTCTCGATGGTATTTTCGTATTTTCGTAAAGTAATGGTACTTTAGATTATTTTATTAGCGAGAAAAAGAGATAACGTCATTCGGAATTAATATTTTTCGGACCAGTTATAAACGGTAGAGTTCTTTTGCAAATTATAAATAGGGCGCGATGACGTAGTACTATTTTTCTTTTTTTTTTTGTTTTATTAATTATCGAAGCTTAAGGATGCATATTTTTCAAAATAAAAATCAGCACGATCGATTATGTTAACATTCTCTGCAAAATATTTCTAAAATACCAGAGAAAATTCGGCCAACGTGAATATTCAATGGTTTCAACGGAATTGATTCTCTGTCGGAGCCACGAGCGGCCTACTTGGCCGCACCTAATATAACACGGCCGCTCGATCGTGCGCGACCAACTTTATGGTGTAAACAGACTACCGGCGAGGCCCGTCACTTCGCGGATAAACTCGTCTTGACAGAGTGCAGGTCCCTCAGGAAATGGCCGCCGACGAAAATCCCGGCTATCCGTCCGCGAGAATCCCTTTCCTCGAACGAGTCGTCTCGTCGACGAAAAAAAAAGGGACGAGCGAGATCAATTTTCCAGCGGACTCCTCGAGAGGACTACTCGCGGTTCTCTCGAGGAGATTCTCAAGGAGCGTAGGGTTCCGGGAAGGGCAGATGCTCCGGGGAATTGCTTTTGTCGAGAATTTTTGATGCAACATCGGTTTTTGATGCGGCTACTGCCACTCGTGGACTTGGAATCTCGGGTTTTGTTCGGCATGAAAAATTTTTTACCTACGAGTAACAGTAAATACTGGGTAAAATCTGGAATAATAATTATATATTGGGTAAGTCCGGGACAGTTTGACCACTTTTTGGAAAGAAGTTACATTTTTGCTGCTTTGGGGAAATTAATGCAGCGCATAAGTAACTTAGAATATATATAAATCATGCTTCGCGATGTATTAAAATATTTATTCCTTTTTTCAATCAAAAAATACCAACATTTCAAATGGACGATCTCACCCATTATAAATACCAAAAAATGTAGCCTATACAAAATGTAATAGAAGAGAAAATTAGTCGATGCGTTCCTTTTTCTTCAACTTTCCACATAAATCAGAAATGTTCCCATGCTTAGAGCATCCATCGTGAAACAACTCGCACACCTTACACATTTAACCCAATCTTCGTTTACGGTCTATTCCCTCTTCTTACCTTGATTAATCTCTTAACACCAATGTATGTAGAATCAACAGTATGAATGGAAGATGGTTATTACACCATAAAGTATGAATTCTAGACAATATTGCGTGTATTATAGGAGAAATAAGCACCTTTTTTATCAGCTTCCTTGAGATATATAAGGCTTACAATATAACAACGTAAAATATCGCAACACTCAATTAATATAACGTATCATTACGAACCTTCAATACGTTATCTTGAATTGTATTAATGAGCAATCACGGATCTATGTTCTATAATTGACAATATTTCACAATGAAATTCTCAGAATTATTCGAACCGTTCAAACGCATATTACATAATAGAAACATTACTCATCGCAAATGGGTGCACTCCGTTTAAGTACTTCTTTTTTAAACTTACGGAAACCATTACATGTTTATTTTCTCGCTATAAAAATTCTCAGACGCAATGATAAATAATTAGAAGTATGTCGGATAAATTTAGGAAAATTTGGTTCACGGTTAAAAAAAGAAAAAGAAAGAAAAAGAAAAAAAAGAAATTTGTAAAGTTAATCTATTTTTTGAAGAGCTAAAATAAAAAGACCGACTCGAGTCCGTGCGATCTTGCTGCGATCGTATATCTTTCCTTATTTTCCAAATCAAAAACAAGGAAGACAAACGTATGATCGCAACGAGATCGCGCGAACAAAAGTCGCTCGTCCGCATCGGGCGTGGATCTCAGAAATACAAAACTCAGAATAATTTTGGTCACCACCAGAGAGACACGTCTCGTTTCGAGAGAGAAATCAGTCATCCCTTGAATTAACGTCACGGGTGCCTACATCGTCGAACGACAAACATCTGTGAGAAATTGTTCCACTTTAGCAGGTGATAACTCCTCCGCGGTTCGAGGAACGATACGGATCAGATTTACGGCGTTTCACGCGCGCGCTCCCGCGCTGACGCAAAACCATCGATAAATGACTATATTCAGAAGGAGATACAGTAACCAATGACATGGATATAGGAAAATAGGGACGAGGCATGAACTAAGTTTTTAGACGAGGGAAGTGAAGCCAATTTCAGCGGAAAAGTTTTCCTAAATCTGTGCCTAAATTAAATTAGGTACGCTTTTAATAACGCGTAATGCTATCAATTATAAAAAAAAAAAAAACTTGTTAAGAACAGTACGTGGAACATTCATTTTATATCCATTTATCAAAAAAAAATCGTGTTAAGAACAATACGTGAAACATTAATTTTATATCCATTGATCCAAAAAAAACGTGTAATGAATAATATGTGAAGCATTAATTTTATATCCATTGATCCGAGAACCACAAATTGTAACCATCAAAAATGTAAAGAACCAAGAATGCAATGGCTTCTTTCCAAAAAGTGGTCGAACTATCTTGCTTCGACAATATATAAGTTTCTTCGTCATTAATTTTGATATTATTGATACTGAATAATTAACAATAGAGGACATTATTGTACTGCTATGATTATTCGGTATAAAATCCTGTGTAAAATTTCGCCCGTCCCTCACCGGCTTCACCTCCTTCGAGTTACGATTCATCCCTACATTCCTGTGTCAACGGACGAATAAGTCTCGATCGGTCCGATTTTCGTAATGGCCGCTCAAGAGGACTCGCGCGGGATTATCGTTATCGTCCTCTGTTGCGCGAATCGCGAGCGGCGGCGGTCGCTGAAAAGTGTCGAGCAGGCAATAATAATTAATGTTAAACGATAAACGGGTTCATCGAGTGACACAGACTGATCGATGTCATAGGCCGGTTGTCTTAGGCGATAACCCCTTCTCGTGACATCGCATGGCCGGTTATCGTTTCCACGAACACCCGTTCCACGCTCCGAATTCTTTTTCTCCACCACCGGAGGTCGTAATTCGCTTCCCGCCACCGAGATGCCGACGTTTTCCGATTCTTCGATCGTACACCGAAGTGTTTAACATTTTTATGGGTATGATCGGCAATTTTAGCGAATTCTTATAGTCGATAATATCTAAATATAAATAGCAATCAATGCGATAGTTGCATTAAAAATTGAAGCTTGATTTGAGCTATCGATTTGAGCTATCGATCTTCTGTTTCTAATATGAACGAGATTACCATTTACGAATATTAGAGCAGCTAATCTGTGTGAAATAATGGTGAAAAAATATTAGATTTGTTGAAGAACAATATAGTAAAAATAAAATTTAGGTATCTTTCGTAATAAATTGTAATATAAAAATATTTGATTCATCTTTTATCGATTCGTTTCCCTTTCCTTTGAATGAAACATTATTTTCTTATTGCACAGCAGCATTAAACGTTTCATACGCTATAAGGTTTAATAGAACACTCTTCTAGAAACTCGCATAGAAGGTCTTTAAAGTACGAGATAATAAAGAACCTCCATAAACAGTGCGTTTTATAGCATTATAATCTATACCCAGAAACGTGTTCGCGATAAGGTGCGACGAGTTTGCGGAGACTGTTGCGACGAAATTACGGCAAGGAGAGTTCCTCGAAATGTAAACGACCTGGAATCTCGTTTAATCGAATCGCTTACGGTTTCGTAACTGAAACGTTTTTTTCTTATAGCAATTAACGAGATCCATAACAATTAACTCGTTCAAAATATTTTTGGAATTCGAGTCGAAATGGCACGTTGCTTCACGATTTCTGTATCGAAATCGCGACAAAACAAGACGTGAACCTCTTAAATAAAAAAAATAAAAATAAAAATAAAATAAAATCGGTCGAGCGTGTATCGTTTTGGAAAGTTGAGAAAGTGAAATAATTTCCATGGACGCTTCGAATATCTCTTACGATTGTAAATGTAATAATAACGCGTCTCATAAAATATTGTGGCATCGATTGAGATAGTATGTTATTTAGAAATTTTTAATAAACAGATGTAACAGCTAGCGATGTTGAAATCAATCAATCGTTTGATACTAATGAACTTTAAATTCCACTGCATGATTCGACCACCTAATTCGTTTTTACTGACAAAGGACATCGCTTAAGTGTAACACGTCGATGTTAATGAAATTTACAAAATGAGACCTACGATTCTTCGAAGCGGAAAAAATTTCCACCCCACGCAATTAAACCAAAAAATTACCACATTCAAAACATACGAAAACATCTCCGTATAATTTTACCCTGAAAATAATTCGCCATTCCGCGTCCATAGAGTAAACATACGGTCGGTGAAGGGCCGACCCGGTTCTTCCGGCGTTATCTGTTTATAGGAAGACGATATTCTATTAAGCGGGGGCCAAGTAGTGTCACGTCGGCGCAAGCGTCCCCGGAGGATCAACCCTTTGCCGGTTCCTGCATAATCCACGAGCCCGTGGAGACGCAGGAAATTAGAGAGCTCTTCTCTCTCTCTGTCTCTGTCTCTCTTTCTCTTTCCTCTCGAATTCAACACGCACCGCCCCGGTCGCGGATGATTTAGGGCGGAATTATCAAGAGGAATCCAATAACGAGTATCGCGGAATACGTGCCGCAATGAATTAAGATTCGAACCGTCCCTCCCGCACCCTTTCGACAACGGTAAATCGCCAACGTCGTGTACTTGGAATAAGAATTGATGATGGAACTCGAGGTTGGGGTGTTTGCGATGAATTTTATTTTGGACCATGGTCAAAGAGGGTGTCGAGAAGCAGAAACGTGTTGCAAAACATTTGTAGATATTTTTGGTGCTCTCTTAAGGTGATTTGTTGAGTCTAGTACTCTTAAAAACGCAGTTTTTCTAAGGTTAAATTAATAAAACCTTATCGAAGATCAACAATTTTGCAGATAAAGCTGACTGGCCTAGCAACATTATCCATCGAAAGTGAAATTATTGGAAGTATTGATCTCTCAATCTCGAGAGAAAAGTTTGCCCACGAAAAAGCTCGGAAAGAATTGTATTAGTGCTTTTAGAACAAGAATTGTTTCCGTGATTAAAAAATAAAATTTTTGACCCTACATTTATTCGTCCATCAGAATTTCCACTCTTCACGATCCGTTCAGTGGTTTTCACGTATGGTAGGCCGACAAAGAGTACTAGTATCTAATATTCAATGCTATTATTTAATAACCAGCGAGAGAGAGAGACCTCGCCCAGGGTGACAAACCTGTTCATAGGGATAGTTTCTTGGTCCTTTCAATTTTCTTCAAAAAAATCACGTCACTGACAATATTGAAAAGAACAATTCTCAAGATCAGAATTATAATCACATTTTCAACCATACAGAAAAAGATACCGTACACGTAAACTATCTTAATTATCCTTAAAAAAATTCTACAATTTTGCAAGTGACACCGTCAACCCAAACACAGGAATCCATCGACTCTGTCTTAAAAGCAGGACCCGGTGCACCAATCACAGAATTTCTCTCCCAAGATCAATAACATGCTCGTTTCTCGATCTCTCCATTGTGATCGTGGACGGAAAGGGCATCGGGAAACAGGAGGACCGAAGTTGTTATGACAGTCAGCGGCGGGCCATCCATCAGCGAGATTCGGTCTCCACGGGCCGACCGCGGACCAACTTATCCAATATTTAAGGTTTTGTCCCTGGCGGCCCCGCTGATATATCACTCGCATTAATATATATTTGCGGGGGAGATAACTCCGACCGAGTGGCAGAGGAAGGAGGACTGACCGGTCGCGTAAGCACCGGCCAAGATTCGCAGCTTCTTCGCGAATAATGGATACGACTTTATTTATTGCGCTCCGTTCGGAAAAATGAAACGATTCGTCGGTGAAAATCTTTGGCTTTTCTTTTTGCGACGCTTCTAGTGCAACGCTTGGATTTAACTTTAAAACGGCAGACATCCGATAGCCGTTGTGTTGAAATTCTTATTCAAAGAAGTAGCACACGATTCGCGACGAATAAATACTTTATTCTTAAAAATATAGCAGATATTAGATATTTTACAAATATTGTACTATTCAATACTATGTAAAAACTATTTTATTAAAACAATGCGACTACGTAAGAAAACGATTTACGAAGAAACTATTGCGCAACATGCATCTTTAATAAATCATTCGTTAATTTAATGAATTTTGCAGCACCACTTCGCATTTTTTGCTTCATCGCGATAAGATATTTGTAATCGATAAAGACGGAACATCGATTAATTAACACTTCGTGGTCTAGTTTCATTTGCACGGTTGCTCGTGACACGGTACAATTTGGCCGGCGATCGAGGCAGCTGGTCGGTGTTGGGATCAATTAGTATGTAAATAAGTGACGACTGATCATTGAAATTGCTCGTTCACGCGTTTGCTCTCGAGTCAATTTTCGGCTATCTCTTTCGTTAATGGATTATGCAGAGTGTTTCACGATGTGGAGACACGACATTAAGGATAAATTCATTACTCAAAGGTAATAAAGGTGGTTCGTGTTACTTTTTGTTTTACACGGTCCAATTTGGTTATATAACAAGTGGTATCATCTTTAGGGTATTTTTACATCGTAAATTAATCGTGTACAAATTTAACATTACGCAGATAATATTATTGCGCTGTAAATTCATTGAATTCGACTTGATGTCCTTTACAAGATTATCAAAAAACCTTCTGGCTTGATTTAAAAAAAATTAATACGTGCTTCGTTTCATTGTGAAGAAGAAATAGATCCGAAATATTTATTTACACGGTGTCCACTGAGCAGAGATAAATTTTTGTTAATATTTTTCATCACACTATCACAAATGACTAAGAATCGTGTGAATTGTTAGATCGAACATCCTGTATATGAAATATAAACAAATAATTTTAACCACGTATGTACGTATCCGTTTCAGATTCTATTAAAATTTATTACAGCATAAAAGTAACAGATAAATAGAGCATTAGATTGCAAAAAGTAGATTCTCATCTTATATTTACACGATGAATCTATTTTAAAAATTACCTCAACAATTTATAAACTCTACACCTGTAACGTAAACGACCTATGGGAAAGGACTAATTGCACGATCCACCTGTGGGTCAGCGCCACGACCTTCAGTCATTTATCTTTGTCTCTCTGACTGCAAATAGATGCAAAATTTAGATATACCGCATTCTCGCAAAAGAACAAGCAGAATGTCCTCCTGTCGTAGACACTAAGTCTGAGGAACTAGCAACGACTACTACGAAAAATTAAATTATCTTACGACGAGACGTAACTTAGCTTTCAAAAATTCCAAGTAGTAAAATTCAAATCACCTCTATCAATCACCTAAATCAATATATTTATGATTATATATTTGTATAGTTCGCGCGATCCAGATACCGCTGTACTAAACACAAACACTCAACTATCGACTATCCTGCAAATTAAAGACAGAATCGAGTAATTACCTCGCTACCAACTAACGACCAATTTTCACGTCGTTCGGGGTATCGAGTTGCACGAAGAGTGGGCGCAGAAAAACGGCACAGAACGACTTTAAAAGGCGGCTCTAAAGAGGGGCCTCGTTCCACGAAATCGGAGATCCGAGTAATCGAATTTGCCACGATCGCTTGAACGTTCGACGTGTAACGATTCAATTTCCGACATGTCCCTTCGTTGCTCAAACGATCGGTGCCCCCCTCCCCCCTTCATGAATTGTCTCGCGAGGACGTCCTCCTCCCGGTGTTTTCGAAGAACGCCATTATCAGTTTTTGCGAATTCCCACAGAATCACTGTCGATCCTCCGGAAGCCGCGTGTAATTGCAGGGTATCGTAATTACGGCTCGCCTCCAGTGATACGGAACACGAGTGGGTTTTCGGGGTTGACAAGAAAGAAAACATCGCCGGCCAGGTGAAATTGCCGTGGAAGGTATTCCACGGGGCCAATTAGCTTGTCCCGGGAACGATAAAATGCAAATCGATCGCTCTTTCGTATATATAGCACTCGGTGCCTTTTTTCCACTCTTTGTCGTTGGCTTCATTAGGTTCTCGATTTTATTGGTCGACGAACAAGACAAGGATATTATTAAATTACCTCGTCGACGTGTACAGGTGTGATCGAAATTTGGGTAAATAAAGTGTAACTTAAAAATATATCGCAAAATTGATATTGACCATTTTTAAATTCAAGATTAAACGTTTGGTTTGTCGTAACATGTTCTACGCATCAGAGGAACAAAAGATCTTAAAAGTATTGGATGTAACAACTCAACCTTAACCCAACTTTAACTATGTTTGCTCAACGCACCCATTGCCCCAAAATTATGCACAAATTTATCGCCACGATTCAAACAGTCTATCATCAATTCTCTTTATTATACAAATCTCCGTTCAAAAAAGCCAGCCCCTCATCGACGTACCATTTTTCGAGCCGAACCACGCGTGGCAAATACACAAATCTGTCACCAGGTCCTGAAATAACCCACCGAGGGAAACGAATCGCGTAAACGGACAATTTCATAAGCAAATCTCGCGACGCTCGTAAAGTTTCTCTCGCGATTGATCCACCACGAGCGCAGGGACGCGACGAGGTCCGTAATAAACGATAAATGATTCTCCAAGTAGTTTATTTGAGGAACGTATCGCTTGAAAAATTTTATAGGCGATCATATCTGCGTTTCGTGATGGCTTCGCTCGAATCTTTCATTTCGGAGTCTCGCTTTGAACGTCTTGTCTATTTTTTCCTCCCCGTGTCCTGCTCTATTTCGACCATTTATTTTTCTTCCGTGACGTTGCGATTTTTATCGGCGCCGGCGAACGCGGACTTCCGTTCGACAAGGAGAGTGCAAGGTCTTGGGGTCATCGATTTAGATCAAACTTCGCATACTGGCAGAATGTCTTGTTTATGAAAATATAACGTTACAGGGACAGATACTCGATAGCGTAGGAGACGAGGAAAAAATGTGTACAGAATGTAACGATAAATCATCAAATTGAGACACTGATTGACACCGGGAGCGATTTCTGTTTGATGCGCGCTGACAAATACAGAGTTAGAATCCTCGCGATTACAACCGAGAAAAATTAGATTTGTCTAGGCCAATTTTATGCAGAATTAATCATTGATGAGAATCTCTATGTAACTCCAAGCAAAAATAGTACGACTTGTTAACACTAGAATTACCGACGATTAAACTATACTTATTTCCACCGAAGAAATCAGAATAAAAGGTGTCGAAAAAAATACATATTCTAAGCGAGACAAACTTCAAACACTGGTGTCGTTACTAAATTATTTTATTCTACGATTTAATAATTGCACTGTATCGATGTTACCTAATGACTCTTTTATTCTATACAATGGTAATGCTAATTTTAATTCCTAGTCAGTCTTGGAAGATTCGAAGGGTTCGATAAGGTAGTTTGTGTTTCCACGTTGCAGGTTTATTTTTTGCTCTTATTCGTGTCATGCGATTGATTAACTTGTTTTCTTTGGCCTACTATTTCGGTATGCTATCGCCGCGCCACGATGGCACCCGCTATCCCTATCAATTAAAATTGTATTCGTGCCAATGGAAATGTAAAATCATAGATATTTTAAAAACTATTGAGTATCTGTCCCTGTAATGCTATATTTTCATAAACAGGACATTAAAATCTACCAGTATGCAAAGTTTGAGCTAAATCGATGACCCCGAGACCTTGCACTCTCCTTGTGAGACCACACGCGTCACGTCGAGCTTCGAACGATCGAGGCTTCACGGAAATGTTTAATCGTCGCCGAGAAAACCTGACTGCATCCTCTGCAACGAGTAACTCAATTATAGTGCACGGTAATGGCGCGTGGTCAGCGTTACAAAGTTGCACTTCGGTCTCGATTTGGTTCCTTCGGGAGCCAAGTTGAGGATGCTTCGACAAGAGTCGATCACGCGATGCTACTTCTTTCGATATGCACGGGGTGGGGCTGAAATTGTCGAGTACAGGGTAAAACTGAATGAGCGAGGCGGTCGACAATGTAAGAAATGATTATGGGCCCAAGACGGTTTGATATTGGCTGACCACACGTGAAACGAACTTGTTTCTTGGTGTACAGGTGAGGCGGTTGGATTAGGGGGTTGGATTGGGGAGAGAGGATGGTTGCTTGATAACTAACACGTTGCAGACGGATAAAGAACTTTCTCGCATTTTGTGTTTTCAAATCAAAAAATTTTCAAATCAAAGCGAAAAATTGTAATTAATTTGAATTTTTATTCCGACGAGCGAACAAAATTCCGGTTATACAGGGTTAAATTATCCAACTAAACTTCAGTAACTAAAAAGCAACCCTATACCGAAAGATAATCAAGATCCACATCCAAATCCACATTTCCTAGGATACTTTCCTAAACTCTCGCGACTCCCACGCGATCGAAACTTCGAAGCAATGGTACCGCTAGCTCCCATACAACGGAAGCTTCTTAATTAATCAGCGAACAGTTTCTGTAGCCATTGTCGAAGAAAACGCAGGCAAAAATTGGTCAAACCTCCGCACGATGCTAAAACCACCCCCGTTCTCTATTTGCACTATTAACGAAAGAAGCAACGAGTCCGAAGAAACGATGNTTTCAAATCAAAAAATTTTCAAATCAAAGCGAAAAATTGTAATTAATTCGAATTTTTATTCCGACGAGCGAACAAAATTCCGGTTATACAGGGTTAAATTATCCAACTAAACTTCAGTAACTAAAAAGCAACCCTATACCGAAAGATAATCAAGATCCACATCCAAATCCACATTTCCTAGGATACTTTCCTAAACTCTCGCGACTCCCACGCGATCGAAACTTCGAAGCAATGGTACCGCTAGCTCCCATACAACGGAAGCTTCTTAATTAATCAGCGAACAGTTTCTGTAGCCATTGTCGAAGAAAACGCAGGCAAAAATTGGTCAAACCTCCGCACGATGCTAAAACCACCCCCGTTCTCTATTTGCACTATTAACGAAAGAAGCAACGAGTCCGAAGAAACGATGGGAATTACAATTATTTCGACGTTGAACGCGTTAAAAGCAACGAGAGAGGAGGAGAAAGAGAGAGCTCCTCCAACATAATTTCATCGGGGAACAATTTCCACTTTGATCCTTTATCAACGTTAGAAGAGGGTGGGGATGTAGAAAAATGAAAGGAGCTACCAGGAGAGTTCTTCGTGACGTAGCCTCGAACTCGTTAAGGTCGTGGGCAGAAAAGGGGCTGGCTTGTAGAGCTCGAAAAGCACCGGACATAACGGTAACGCGGCGCATACAAACGGCCGCTAATGGCGCGGATAGCTTTTGTTGTTTTTAATTAACCCTTTCTTTCAAGGAGAACCTCCGCCGAGGGGGAGGGAAGGAAGAAGGGTTGAGAAAGGCAGCGAACGACTCTACCTTACTACCCTTTCACGGTCGGCGTCCCGTGGGCGATGTAAATATGCGGGGAATTGCACCTAGGAGACAGCCCTCCTACGCCGCGATTAAACCTTCATCTAATTAGCTCGACTGATTGCCAGCGCACCCGCGGGATCGACCGGAAAGCGATCTTGTTTGTGTAGAGAAATTTATTTTTCGGATGGTGTGTGTGGTTTTGTGTAGAGAATTTTTTTTTTTCTTTTTTTTCCTCAACTATAATTCGTTAGATATTTAACTTTAATAAGTTAAATAAATGTATTTTTGGTATGCAGGGAAATAGGTATATCTAGCATAGGAAAGAACTTGAACGAGTTAAGTTAGATAGGTTAAAGTTAGGTGGTTCAGAATAATAAATTTAAATACTGATGGATACGAATGAGAAGCAAAATACGAGAATGTATGAAAATAGGGACAAACTTTTTATTATTTTTTTTTTTTTTTACTAAATTTGGAAGTGCTCTTTATATTGGAATTAAAATTTTTTTTCAATCTTGAAACATGTTATGTAATTGTTTAACGTTAAATTTTTATACATCTATGTTTTTTTCCTGAATTAAGAAAAGACTGAATATTTTTGTGCGAATATGAGTAGTATTTCAGAGTTAAATGCTACTTATTGACATCTATTTTACGAAGAAAAATTGTAGATAAATTCGCTTCTTATTTATTGGAAAAATCTTATAATTACCATAAATCACGATAATTAATTTTCTTTCCGCAGATTTTACAGAAGAATGTCCGATCGTCTGGCGTAACACGAACGTGGCAGCGATACGCTTGGAATGGAATTATTATGAGAAATGTACCGAAACGATTCTTCTTATCGAGCTGATAAATTTATTTTAACTCGCTGGTAATTAATTCTTTCGATGCTCTCGCGCTGGACCGATTGTGGGACACCGCTTTTGCGGCGACAGACGTCACGCGAAACGATCAACACGTGATTCCTTGTCTCTTGCAATATTTAACAACACAGTGGAAGATAATGTATGCGGTAAAAAATATTGTAATTTACTTAATGGCAGTAAATACTGTGAATATTTTAAAAACGATAATCTTGTAACGTAACAAGGAGGTAGTTACTTTCAATATTTATTACATTTTGTATCTAAATTAATTAGGTACGATATGTACATAGTTTCTACGATTAATAATAATTTTATTTGCTTCCAAAAATGAAACAAATCATCTTGCACCAATTCTGCGGGCCACAACTATTCGCGATCACTTTAATATTTAACAATTTTTATTTTTACCACTAATCAACTAAAATAATTTCCCAGATACAATAAGAAGACGGAAGTAAACTAGCACGTTTACACAACAAAGTATTCGACACCATAATCCTGAATAAATTTGAAAATTACTTGAACATCCCCTATCATTTCATCCCTAAGTATTCATGTAACATCTAAGAACCTTCGTCTCCAAGGATTTATCAGTTTTTCATAACAGAATTAATAAATTACCTAAGGGATGGTTTAACACTAAAACTATCAAAACGGTCAAATGACCGGTTCGTAATTTTTTATAAAGATTTTATAAATTTTTTAACGATGCATTTTCGAGTATCTTCCATAATTTTCTGTACAATATATACGTATTATATATTTTTTCAAATATCCAATATTATAATTTCTTTGGTACAAATAGATATATTTTAATTGTCGGTAGTTTCAGTGTTAACGTTGTAGAAAATTATAGTAAATACCGAACAATTTTCTCGAACGCTTAATACTTTGAACATCATCGAAGTATCGCTCGTTTAGGACAATTTTATACAAGGGTGACACAGTCTGGCTCTGGAATCACAACTCCCGAGGCGTTTCGAAACGGTTATAAAATCAGTAGGTAGAAGCGACAACGCGGAGGACGAAGAAGAATCGCGTTAGGAGTCGGCGCTTTGTCGCGGTCACGGGGCTGTCAATCACCGGTGATAGGAGGCGACACATTAATCTCAGGAATAGCCCGTTGACCGCACATCGTCCTCTCCACGGCTGCGGTCGAACGGACCCCACGACCTCGTCTCTCGCGACCCTTCTTCTTTTTTCCCTTTGCTCGTCGCTAGAATCGTCCCCTGACGTTCTTCGAGCAAACGATTCACCTCGAGGGACTTGAAATTATTATTATTTTTTTTTAATCATAATTGTGAATGTTCCTTGCTTTTTACTTTCGTAAAAAAATTGACAAATCTAGAAAACACGAATGGAGTGATTTGCAAGAGGTTGCTTGAAATATTCAAACTTTGATTTAAATATTATTGTTATGAAAGTGAATAGCTAAAATTATATTTTTATTCATTTGTTTAATACAATTTAATGTATGTATAATATATATAATAATGTTTAGAACGTTGGAAAATATTCCGACGATACAGATCTTGCGATATTCGCGAACCTCCGAGCACGAAAGTCACAGAAGTCAAAGTTTCGAGAACTTTAAGATTGTTATGTTCGGTTGAAGTTTTCCTGATGATACTTTGATGACACTTTGACACAATTGATACCGCTCTTTTTTTCCTTCAGTATTTCTCTTAACTAATCCACGTAGCTTACCAGTGTACACAATCGCAGTAAAGCTGCGATAAAATTGAACGACTCGAAACCTATGTGTCAACTTATGTATAAATCTTCATTACAGTAATATTTTAAGTACTTCCATGGTACATTTAGAAAATTAGCTTGTTTAGATTATGTTGGTAATTGAGGCTTTCTCCATTCAATCGGGTTGTTTCAATATTCCCAGTGAATAAATAAACACTCAGCTTAGATTTCTTTGGATTACTCTTTTATTGCACACTTGGTACTGCACGATACCTTTTACAAGAGGAAGGAAAACGGAAATCGCAACATTCATATTGTGGAAATCGCGTATGTAAGCATAATAGGCGCGGTGAATTTAAAAGACATTAAAGTTATCTCTAATAGATTAACTAATGCCTACGTAGAAGAATTGTTTCATATATTTATCGAGCAAACCTTAAAGTTTAACTTCTAGAAAGTTTTGGTATAGTTAAGGAAGTAATTTTACTTTATGATAAAATATCGACTATCCATCTTTGTCTTGCCAAAAACAAAAGGTTAAAATCCATTGCTTTATTCGCTTATAAAGCTTTAAAATTTAACTTCAAGAAAATCACGGTATACTTAAGGAAGTAATTTTACTTTATGATAAAATATCGACTGTCCATCTTTTTCTTGCCAAAAACAAAAGCTCAAAATCCATTGCATTTTAATTATTTCATATATTCGCTTAGAAAACCTTAAAACTTAACTTTAAGAAAATCACGGTATACTTAAGTAACTTTACTTTATGATAAAATTTCGACCGTCCATCTTTCTCTTGCCAAAAGCGAAAGCTCGAAATCCATTCCTGTCGCATCTCAAATAAATAAGAAACATACTTATTTCACAGTCTTGACCGCGTCACGGAACATTAGCCAGGGTGTTCGTCATCCCGTGGTCGCGGCGTTTTCTCAGTCCATGGCGCGCGCACGAGAAGAATATCGGTTTGCGAACCGCGATGCTTGCAAAAACTGACCGGGTCTGACAAATGCCCGAGGAGGCGTAGCCGGACGTCTTTACGGATGAGAAACGGACAGCGGGCTTATCCGTGTTATTAAGCGGCGCGTTTCCAGCAGGAATAGCGCCATTTGTTTGGACCGATATCGGCCAAACTAATTCGCGTTTCGCTAGCCTCGATGTGTCTAGGGAGGGAAGGTGTTGCCCTCGTCGTTGTAACTTCTTTAACACTAGAGCTACCGAAGCGGTCAAATGATCGTTTCGTAATTTATTATAGAAATTATAAACTTTTTAGCGGCGCAATTTTTAGTATTTTACGTGATTTTTCATAAAATATGTGGTTAAAGGTTTGTTTCTTTTTCATTATATATTTGTTGGATATTTTTGGTTAACAAAAATAATCTTGGTTTTATTTCTATGGTTTCTATGGTTTATTTAAAAAAAAAGAATGTAAAGAGAAATCAGTGCTTATAATTTTGAGTTGTTAACAGAAATATTATGAACGCCAGAACGCATCTCTCCGTTCACGACGTTCTGTAGCAACTGACTAAACCATGCGCAACGGAAACGAGCCGAGACGTCCAGGACTAAAACGAAACAAGCGCGCAACCTTCCAAGGCACAAACATAATCTATTAGTTTTGATAAGTTTGATGGATAATTAATTTCATCTACCAGCTATTAGAAAACCCCCTATAATTTGGATATTTTGTATATATTTTTCATATTACGTGCATTCTGTGAAATTTTGCATCTTTAAATTCCTATAAATCCATAAAAATCGCCAGTATAATAATAAAAAATATATTTATTATGCATTTTTGCTATTGTCTTCAATTTTTAAACACAAAAGACGAAAATCTAACACGTACAATATCTTCCTTATTCCAACTGATGTTGCAGAAAAAAAAAATATATATATATACGATATAAAACGCAATGGAGGTTAAAAAGAAGAACGAACGAGACAAGATGGAAGCAAATTGGGTGAGATTTATCAGGTCGGCGTGTCGTGAGCCGCGGATCACGCAGCCGGTTAGGTCCGGAGGCAGAAGCGCGCGATTCGGGCCACCCATCCGGCCGATCGCACCGCGATAAACGCATTATTTAATTACCGTGAGTAATTACCGATTATTACACGGCGCGGCCTGTCCCGGTGCACTGTCCGCCATTAATTACAGGAACGATCGAACGAAATACTCGTTACGCAGCACTCTTTAATCGGCTGTGGATTCCGTTGGTCCGTCGCGAGACCCTCGTCTGCATGAACGAGTTGATCACCGTTTGGCTAAGCCAGTTCTGCTTTCTTTTTTAGTTTCTTCCTTTCGTCTTTCCTGCTGTTTTTATTCTTTCATGGAAAGTTCGCGCTTTCGAGAGTTCCTCGAAGCAATTTTTATAAATGCAACTGTTGGTTTTGGTTTGGACGTTGTATCAAATAGATCGCGTCTGAACTATCTGTTATTTGTACAGGGTATCCCAATCGAAGCGATGATTTCTGAGATGATTTCAAGCAACCTTTTCCTTTTCGAAAATATTAAACTCGACTTTGTTAACGAGTTACTAACGAAAAACACTGACCAGTCACGAAAAAGATGGACGGCTGCCAGCGAAAGCGTTGTCTCCGCGCTGCGCTTGACTTCAACGAGTATGCATGTACACGTTTTTATTTAACGCATCGCGTACACTTGCATAAAAGAGATCAAAAGGATGGTGGCTTCGTTCAAACAAACAAGAGAAAGCTAACCGCCATAATATGACAGAACAAAACGCAGTGTTGAATAAACAATATTCAATCATTTAACCATCTCTCACGCTATTTGACTTAACCCTTTGCATNTATTTTGTATATATTTTTCATATTACGTGCATTCTGTGAAATTTTGCATCTTTAAATTCCTATAAATCCATAAAAATCGCCAGTATAATAATAAAAAATATATTTATTATGCATTTTTGCTATTGTCTTCAATTTTTAAACACAAAAGACGAAAATCTAACACGTACAATATCTTCCTTATTCCAACTGATGTTGCAGAAAAAAAAAATATATATATATACGATATAAAACGCAATGGAGGTTAAAAAGAAGAACGAACGAGACAAGATGGAAGCAAATTGGGTGAGATTTATCAGGTCGGCGTGTCGTGAGCCGCGGATCACGCAGCCGGTTAGGTCCGGAGGCAGAAGCGCGCGATTCGGGCCACCCATCCGGCCGATCGCACCGCGATAAACGCATTATTTAATTACCGTGAGTAATTACCGATTATTACACGGCGCGGCCTGTCCCGGTGCACTGTCCGCCATTAATTACAGGAACGATCGAACGAAATACTCGTTACGCAGCACTCTTTAATCGGCTGTGGATTCCGTTGGTCCGTCGCGAGACCCTCGTCTGCATGAACGAGTTGATCACCGTTTGGCTAAGCCAGTTCTGCTTTCTTTTTTAGTTTCTTCCTTTCGTCTTTCCTGCTGTTTTTATTCTTTCATGGAAAGTTCGCGCTTTCGAGAGTTCCTCGAAGCAATTTTTATAAATGCAACTGTTGGTTTTGGTTTGGACGTTGTATCAAATAGATCGCGTCTGAACTATCTGTTATTTGTACAGGGTATCCCAATCGAAGCGATGATTTCTGAGATGATTTCAAGCAACCTTTTCCTTTTCGAAAATATTAAACTCGACTTTGTTAACGAGTTACTAACGAAAAACACTGACCAGTCACGAAAAAGATGGACGGCTGCCAGCGAAAGCGTTGTCTCCGCGCTGCGCTTGACTTCAACGAGTATGCATGTACACGTTTTTATTTAACGCATCGCGTACACTTGCATAAAAGAGATCAAAAGGATGGTGGCTTCGTTCAAACAAACAAGAGAAAGCTAACCGCCATAATATGACAGAACAAAACGCAGTGTTGAATAAACAATATTCAATCATTTAACCATCTCTCACGCTATTTGACTTAACCCTTTGCATTCGAGGTCTCCGGAGCGGAGCCATTTAAAATTTGTCTTCAAACTCGAGGGCTCCGCTATGGAAACATATTGGCGATTGTTTCAAGAGGTATCACACCTTGGACGATTACAAAATGTAATAATGTTATAGTTTTTTGTTTTCTTATATACCACAACATTTGAATCTATGATCAATTAAAAAAAAATAAAGGGTTAATCAACCTTATAAAGGGTTAACTAATGTTACGAAACAGGAACTTTTTTGGAGCTTTTGTTTCCGGTGCTTTATTTTTGCACAGTCAAAAGTCACGGTGCGTTCAGGTCGTATAAATTATCAGCTGACGGGAACGAACGGACGCGAGAGTGCTCCGCGGGCATAGATCAATCGCGGACCTTGGAAATTAGAGGACGTCGCTTGAACCGGTTGAAACGTGATCTTGGACGAGCCAGCGGGCTCCAATTCAATTGAGATAAATGCACCTATGGTTGTCGCCTTTTTGGTTTCTTCTTGGTGGACCGTTTAGGAGACGAGAGAAGAACTTTTCATAATATTTCTGGTACAATTCTGATCGAAATTAAAATTCTAAAACGTTTGGAATAAATTGTGGTGAATTTATCTATAGTTCGTAGAATTGTTTCAGGCCAATTAAAATATCATTTAAAGCATAGAAGTTTGAAATTGAAGAAAAAAGAATCTTTTAGATACATCATTTCTATTGGATTGGAAAAATAGGTTGGAGAGAAAATTAATATAGGAACACCGTATATTTGTTGAACATTTTTAAATTAAAAATATCAAGGTAGGCTGGATGGCGTATTGAGTAGCTTCCGAGTTCCGGAAGAAAAAAGAAAAGTTGGTAAACGTGGGTTTTTGTTATCAAAGTTCAATTAAAGCTTATGCACGTTTAGTTTAATATTAAACATAGCACCGCTAAAAATTTATAGAATTTCTGTGAGAAATTATGAATTGGATTTGACCGCTTCGGTAGTTTTAGTGTTAAGAGAAGAATCTTACGATTTGTAGATCGTTCGCATTTTTTTCCAAGTACATTTTGTTTCAAGATTTCAAGGCTGTCGATGTTTGTCTTAATAGATACTATGTATGTAAATTTAGTCATCTGGAAGATATGATGTATGGGAACGAGAATGTTTATACCGCAGCACTATTTGTAGATGGAATTGAATAATCAAGCAGTAGGATCTAAAATAAATTTATTCTACGTAATTTAGGTGTGTTACTTAAAAGCTTCGAAGATTGAAAAACAATTCGTAGAACCATTCATAAATTGAATTAGAAAAAATTCTAGCGTCTATAAATCACTGATACTCGATATCGTGTAGATTAATCTAATAATTGGAGTCATACCTCAAGTGGAAATATTTCTTATATTTCTTATATTTCTTATGCAATTAAAGGTGAATAAGAACGAATTAGCTCATTGTGCCTCGAGCAGATTTGAACGTGCAGAAACGTACTACAATTAAACGTGAGAATTCTGAAGGAGATAAAAATAAAAAAAAACTGCGTTGCTTCTATAGCAAGAGTGATAAACAAATACCCTCTTAGCGCATGCAAACTACTTATTAATCGTTACGTGTGAATCGTGTGGCTGAGTTCATTCGGTTCACAATGCTACGATAAATTCATGAAGATTATAATTTGCTCTATTAAAAATTCTATCCATAGATAACAAAATGTGAAAAGTGTGTATCGAATGGTCGTGAACAGATTGAGGACTTTTATGCATTTGTAAGAAATTAAAAGTGCAAAATTGCACAGAAATTACAATTACAATTAAAAATTATAGTACTTTTTATAGTATTATAAATTGTATTTTATTTAAATAGATGTCGATTAATAGAGGTTACGTATATTTACACACCCTTCCAAATTGTATCTTAGGTAAAATAATTTTCTATCTACGTTCTACTTTTTCTTTCCTATATTCTTAAAAATATAAATTTCCATGAAAATTATCAGCCCGTAATCAAACTGAACACTTAATATCACTGACGGTGGTCTCTTCCGCCGCACTACTCGAACCAGCATCCTCGCTCCAAGAAGACATCCACTCTCTGCGTGTCGCGACCGAAGGATCGCGCGGCAATTCTCCGGATTAGGATTAAATATTGATGGCCAGCTTGATACAGATTAATGTGCATCCGCTGGCAGCTCAATCTCCTCCACGCAACCCGACAGCGATTTGTCTCTCGCGTTTGCCAAAAGAAGGGACAGTAGAGACGCAGTCACCCCTCGATCGTTCTACTCGTCTCCGTTCCACCAAAGGGAGAAAGAAAAGGAGAGAAGGACGTCTGATTACCACCTTTGACGTTCCACAGATCGTCGAGTCCTCTTATCTGCCCCGTTTCTCTCTCTATCCCCCGATTTCTCCGAGTTACCTTCTCTATCCTCCGGTTCTCGGTCCGTTATGATGAACTGTGTCGCTGGGGAGGGCATTTATTCCGAGATATACCCTCCTAGGGGAATCTATTAGCGCGCCAGGATACGGGTGCCGGCTTATTTACTTCTGCGATAAGGAATTACTTTGGAAGGGAACAGGCAGGGATAAATGAAAAATTTTGTTTAGCCGGTTGATTACAAGGTAGTCGCGAGTTTAACCCTGTTTAACCCTATCCTCTACCCCAGCGCAGAATTGTTTTTCTAAAGTCATTTCTTTAATATTTGTTGGGAACCGATATTTTCTTTCGCACGATTTCGAATTTCAAGAAAATAAGAAAGAATCCCAAACGGCGATAAAAAGTTACATTTAGAAATAGTATAAATACTACAAATAAATGTATTGTTCGTCTAAAAATAATTATTTCCCTAAAGTCATCTGTTAAAAATTTTTCGAGGCCAACATTTTCTTTTATACGACTTCGAATTTCAAGAAAATGGAAAAGAATCCCAAACGGCGATAAAAAGTGACATTTAGAATCAATATAAATACTATAAATAAATCGGTTATTGATCTAAAAATTGTATGTACGCGTTAACAAAAATGCTAGTTAAATACGAATAACGAGAAACACTTTAATTCGCAAATTTCTAAGGGGTAAACTTTGAAACGAGTATTCGTTTGCGAATGAAATATATCGTTCGCAGGGGTCATACACTGAAAAGGTAGAAAGTAGTCGGATACCCGAAGCAACAGCGTATTCGAGGATTCATCTGCGGGCAATGGGGTCATTTTTTAGTACAATCATCGGCTATGGTCGACGATTCTTGAATATTCATCTGCGAACGCGCGTGTCAAGCCCGATCGACGGCTGACAGTTCGTGCCAGCTTATATATCTCCGCGATAAATCTCGCTTTGGCGAATCTATCGAGATTCGTTTGCTCGCAATAATTTTATCCACGACGCGATAAACTGCGCGGACTAACGGACTGGGTGTCCGTGATTGTTCGGTGACCTGAAATTGACTGAGATCTTTCGAGCTTTCATGATCCGGGTTTTTGTAACGGTGATGGGGTTGCTGGAATTTCTTTCAGAAACGGTGTTTCGGTGTTCCTTTTAACATTGAAATCAGTCTCATTGTAGAAAGTAATTGCAGTGATAGTGGAAGATTGAATTTCTTTTAACAAACTAATTTTGAATAACTTCACGTGTGCTTACAGTTACATTTTTCAAGGCTGAATATCTTTTGATAAAAGAATAGAGTCACATTTTTCGTTCAATGATCTGCAACTTGAGACTCTTGCAGTGTGGTTAATCTGATCTTTTTTTATTATAAGTCATTGTATTTCTATAATTTAGTAATTATATGCTAGTAAATTTCTACAAATGTTGTCGAATCGCGTTGAAATTATGATGAACGGTATTGTTCAGTCCTGAAAGGCTCCGGATAATTAGGAACGGTCCTAAATTCAAGCAACACGGTTTATGACATGGTAGGCGAGAGACATTCCATTAGACATTTGTAGACATTCAACGTAGATTCGTAGTATACATTCATTCGTTAGACATTCTTGACAGATTCAATAGAGACATTCGATATTATACATTTTCGGTAGACATTTCGGTCATACATTTAAACACTAGATTCTTGATACATTTTTAGACATTCCTGATAGACAACGTGAGACATCGTTGCACCTTTACATACTTGTACATAGACAAGGAAACATTTAGCCAATTTTGTAACACTGTACAGATAAAGTAGGACTTATACAATTTCGTGTATTCATTAAAGGACCTACTATCCAAGCTTTGTTACGAAATATCCATTATATACAGTCCGCTAAATCATTCGAAAAGAATTCAATAATTCGTTTGAATTCACCGCGTCGTTTAATCGTCGCCAAACACGGTTGACGCTGCGATGCACATACAGGTATAATGAATTCCTTGAGCGATAAGCGCGTTCCTGTGAGCGGTGCAATTTCATTAGCCACTACTGTAACTACAAACTGTCCAATGTATCTAAATATTTGGCAAACCGTGTTCTTCAGAAGTGATGCAATTTTATTGTCCACTACCGTACATTTCAGAAATGCAACGAATCTTTCCCACCCCCTTCCCAACCCCAACAACTCAACATTCAACCACCGTTCTGATTCCTCAACAACATATATCCTCTATCAGAAAGCGTCGAAGGCATCCCGTGCCAGCAATTTCCACATGGAACGCTTCCACGTTCGATCGCACCGAACGCTTTTCTCTCGCTGACGGTTTACGGAAGGCGTCGAGGCGCGTGGAAGGCACTCGGGCAGAGGAACGGGGGATGGTTTCGACGCGCGTGTCGTCGCTCGAAGCCGGCAGTGAAAATGGTTTGTGCCAGAAAGTCTCGGATAAGTTAAACACGACCCGTGGTCCGGAGGCGTCGTAAAGCGCCGCGGCGCCTTCGTGTTTACGCGGAGACGTCGAGGCCCACCAACCGCGTCATCCCTTTCCATCGACGCTGCTGTCGCTATCCTCGTCCCTCCGTTCCGCTTAGCCATCGTCCCGGTTCACTCTACTTATTCCGCGTCTATTTTCGACCGCGTGACAAATCTCTCTATGTCGGCCGGATTTATCGAGCGACATTCTGGCCTGTGCTGTGCCCATATGGTAGCCACGCGAGCTATTTCGAGCGCGAGGTGCGATCTCCGACTCTCTCTTCGCGGCACGCCACGATCGCTTACTGATCGCGATAAGGAATCGGTTAGACGTTATAGGAAGGTGGTTTGGAATTGAGGTGTTTTGACAGAATTGGGTGAATGGAGAACTATGCGTTGCTGGAAAGACGAAGAGCGGAACGGCAGAGGGGTAAGAGAGGTACTCCGCTCGCTCCGCCTGTTCGCGTTTGCTTCTCGTGTATAATACGTAGGTGCGATTGTTTCGGTGAATAACAAAAATACGTGTGTCCTGTCCTTATAACTGTGTTAAAAGAAGGTGGATCTCTTATACTCTAACCAATCAAACCTATGTTCCTTCCACTCGTCATCTTTTTAGCAACGCACAGTATGTTTGTTGGATGTAGATGGGATATTGATTGGTTGAAATGGTTAACACTTGTGTGAGCAACCAAAATTTTCACGGATTTTTTATAACTCAGGTACCGGGTATTTGCATAAATTTTTATTCCGAAAGCGTAAGGCAAATTTTCCAAATGATGGTGATCCGGAGCGGTTTTGCGACATGTTTACAGGAACATAAATTATTAATGGAAATATAGAAATGGGTACATGGGTACTCGGTTGTCGACATAAGGGTTAAATGGGGTTGCTTGAAAATGTATAACACTTAAAGGGTTTGGGTTGTTCGAAAGACGTTCAGGGTGTCTGCTAGGTTGAATTAAATATGCAATGTTTTGATGTTTCAAGAGATGATTCCTTTTATAAGGTTGGAATATTTTGTTTTAATTATATTTGATTCGTTCCAAATTGGTATCTATTGAACAAAAAAAAAAAAATAATAAAAATGTATTCACAAAAGTCGACTCACTCCAAAAAAAAAAAAAAAAAAGAAAAATAATAATTCAATGGAAGAATTTCAAGGAGATGGAGGAGGACGATCGCGCGGCCAATAAACGGGACAATGATTTACGAGCTTGCGTTCGGTCACTGGAATTTGTCAGTCCTCGTCCATGGACGCCCATCGGTGTTCCTTCAACCGCTCGATATCGATCTTCCTTCGCACTATCTATCCGCTATACCTATCCACCAATCGAAATCTATCAGACAAGGAAAACGTTAACAAAAGAAAAAAAAAAAAAAAGAAAAGAAAAGAAAGTTGAACGACGTGAAAGCCGCGTTCCCTCCGCGCGGAGAAAAACTAAGTCTTAATAAAGCGGAGAGGCAAGATAAATCGGTGCATTAGCATCTCGGCGAGCGTGATTCATGATGACGGTTCGACCGGGCCGGAGACCGACCGGGGAATATGATATATCGTCATTAGCATCGGTTTCGTATTAGAACAAATAGCCGCGCGTTTTAGCCCTTAAAAGGCGCGACGTGTCCCAGCCCTTAATGGGCCGTAATGCACCCCCGGAAAACTCCGACCGGAGGAACGATGTCTCGCGGTGACTTGTGCTTTCCTTGGCCATCTGCCCCGAGCTTTGTTTCACCGCGAACAATGGGGACTCAACGTCCCTAACGGCGATGAGCCTTCGTTTTGCTTGGAAATAGAGACACTGGGATGATGTTAAGGGGGTTGGGCTGTCGGGAGTGTAAAGTACAGTAGTGGCCAATAAAATTGCACCACTTCTGAAAAACACAGGTTGTAGAATATTCAGATACATTGCAAAATTTGTATTAACGCGGTCTTTTAATAGTTTTGAATAATCCGATGCGATAGGTTGGCCAAAAAGTTCTTGCGGGTTTTAACGTGTAAAAAAGCGATTTTTTTATCGTAAAATAAAATATTTTTATTCAATGATGTATCGTCCATTTGAACCGCTAAGTCATCTTTTGGTTTTAAGATTTTAACTGAATTTAGTTACATTTTAAAGCGTTGGAAGACAAAAAACATCTCACCGTGCGAGGCACGTCTTTCCAGCGCAAGTGGTGAATTAAGAGTAACCAATATTTTTATTTCCGTATGGTTTGTTAAACACGAAACTTGGTATTTTGAGAGCAATATAAGAAATCTTTTTAATTTCAATAAATGTATTCCTTATACCGTTTATAACATAATGATTTCAAAGTTCGTTCTTTACTCGCACAATAATGTTCTCAAACCCGTACAAAACTGAAACACTGATACCAAACAACGAAATTTCAAGAAGAACCAAATCGATTCTAAACAACGTCTCTCATTAGTCACAGAGCCACTTTAAAAAGGCCGTCCTCGATTCACAGATGTTTCCCTTTGATCGTTTCCGTCTCGTTAAAACCGTCGCTTAATTTCCATAATCATTTCCCTGGAACCAATTCCTGGTCTTCCTCAAACAAAAGAATCCTACTTCGAAAATCGTTTCCCGCGATTCTTCAACCAAAATCTCGTGTCCCGCTAAAAGGGGCAATTACAGGCAAATTTATTCGTGGTTCTCGTGTAAACGCGCGAATATTCGATGTCTCGATATCTCTGGCTGCCTGGTGGCGCGAGACAAAGGGCGCGACACAGGGGGTGAGCAACCCCTTTATCCGGTGTAATTCACGGTTTGCCGGTGCATTTATTAACGTGTCACTCGGGGCGACGCCTTCCCGATGATTTATCGCGCACGCGCCGAGACGCTGGGATCCCCGCTGCACTGGCGCGGGGCCAGAGTTCGACGGGCGTCTTCGTCGCCCGCGGCCGACCTTCCTTCGTCTTCCAGCTGCCGAATCGACCGCGCAGATGGAGACGCAGATGGTGCCCTCCGATTCTGGCTATAAACCGCTGGTTGCCTTTCCGTTCAAAATTTTGGTAGAGGCGACTTCAGTTAGAGACTTTAGTGGGAGATTGAGGGTGGTTCGGTTTAAAGGGTGGATTTTCTGGGGAAATTTGAAAGATTCTCGCGAGGTAGAGTAGACGATGACGTGGAAATGATCACTTGCGAGACAATTTGAGAGATGATGGATACGTTCTTCTGTATTTAACGATGGTAGAGAATCAGAGATGCAGATTGTAAAATTATATACAGTCGCATGGAGTACAGTAATTGCACCATCTTTCACCACCGTGTTAGCTGTTGATTAGGAGCCATGACCATAGGCTGTGATTGCTTTTCCAAAACTGACAATCATATATGTAACTGTGAAACAATCGATGTATCAGTTTGGCTAATGAGTTCGTAAGGTTTTTAGCAATTGTCTTCCAGCGCTTTGAAATGCGACAAAATTTAGCTCAAATGTTAAAAACAAAAGGTGATACGTTATTGAATAAGAAATGTTTCCTTTTATATTAAAACTCTGGTAGATCCTGCTGATTTTTAACATTTTTGTGCAAAATCACTGATTTCGCTCCATTCAGCCACGTTTCGAGACCACGTCCACCCTTTCCTCGTCGCGTCAAACTTCACCGTGTTCTCCACATTCCACCGCGAATGGACTCCCGTGAACGCATCCTTTAACCTCGCACGCGAAGCACGTGCAGAAAATAGCAAAACCTACCAAGGGAACGTCCGTCCGTACGTGCATCTAATAAATAGTTGGAGCAGCATGGCGGACGATTAACCGGCAGAATTTCTTTCCATTCCCCGTGCAACTTTAGACGAGACCGGATACGCATACTTTAAATTCCGACGACCTCCCTTTCTGACCAGATACAGTGAAAGAGGAAGAGAGGAAGGGAGAGCGAGCAATTTAGCGTGGCCAAGGAAAATTTCCCGAAGTTCGCCTCCGATACTTTACGTGCCTGCAAGCTACTCATCTACATCCTCGATCCACGCCAATTAAACGTTTTTCACCGGCTGTCCGGCCAATGGACCTCGTCCGCGACCCGATACATCGCGTGTGCACCGAAGGTCCACGATAGTATGCCTGCGAATTACGCCTTCGATGATAATCACTACCGTCTCCTAGTGCTTCGAGCACGTCTTTATGCATCTTCCTCGGTTTTTCTGGGGAGGATGGTTCTGGAGTTAATTCGATGCGCGTATCTAAGGGTACGTATGATTGTTCGATGGTTTAATACGCTTTGAAACGACCAGGGGATAGTAAGATTAAGTTGTACACGAACGATGATCCGCGCGTGACAAATTCAAGCTTTTAATTTATGAATTTCTTATGTATACTATTATGTAAAGAGAGAGCCGATATTCATGTTCCCGTAAAACTCAAGAACCATCGAACCGATCTTCTTCAAATTTTAAAACATTATTCCTGAATACTCTAGGATGAACGTAGACTATGTACCACGTTCCAAAAACGCGTTATTAACATATAATTGATATGTAAATTTTTTTTACGCGTACAACTGTTCTGCAGCTTCTCGAATGCTTTCTTTGCAGAGAACCAGATTTATCACGGATATATGTTTTCTTAAAAGACAATTTTAATAAACATCAGTCAGTCGCGTTAATATCTCGAAGCCGAGACGGGGGATGCTAGTATCTAATAAAATATTACGCACTTGGAAGACTATCTGTACCTCACAAAGGTTAAATAGATATACATAATTCCTATTAATCGGTATCAATTAAATATAATTTTTAATGCTACCAATTACAACTTCACAAAACTCGATTCGCTCTTTCTAAATTTTTTCTCCAAACGATACAGGGCGAAATAAAAACTTATTATTTAAGCATGGAAGAAATTAAATTTAAAATTCATTTCTTTCCCAACCATTCAACTCCTCCTACTTCTAGATTATATACAATTATCGACAAAATAAGAATGTATCTACAAATAAATAAATATTTCCATGATACACGATTAAATAGTTTCCAATTTTTCTCAAACTTTCCACCGCTAAAAATACAACAATTCTCCCATACAAAAAATCCCAAAACCAACCACCTGTCACTGGAATCCGGCCAAAGATTCGGAGTATACACTTCCGGGCACCGTCTAAGAAAGGAAGAAAGGATCATTAGCGATGGGTGACGGGGATCGAGTGCGCGACGGCCTCTCGATGAAAACTGTATCGAGCTGCTCGACAAGACAGACACGTCCCATCGATATAAATAAAGTATCCGTGGAGGGATAGAGCGACCGCGGTCGGCTGACACAACGACGGGGCAAATGAAAAATGCCGAGATGGACGATCAATGTAAATATATTCATGACGTGGGGTGGCTCAGCGGCCACGGGGATGCCAGATACACGTATATGCGTGCGCGGACTTTTATAGGATGGGGCCGGCTCTCCCGTCGACGACTCGATGCCACTCGAACGGCACATAATTCACTCTTTGGCAGCTCATTACAATTTAAAAAGGCTTTTGTCAGTGTACTATACCCGGAGCCGTGATTTCTTACGAGCTCGCCACTTGCTCTCGCGTCAGGGGCCTGTCACCTTCGGGACTGCGAAACGAGCGTTCCTCGAGGACTCCGAAGAGAGTAAAGGGGGAGGATAGCCGCGTCCTTCCACGAACGGCTGACGAACTCTTTAATTTGTCGGATGGGAACTGGCGTTTCATGTCTCGTTCGCTTATGAATCCTTTTTTTTCTTCTTTTTTTTCTTTCTTTTGCTAATAGTGCTTTGTTCGATCATAGGTAGGATCGGATAAGCAGTCTTTTTTTTTGGTACGATGAGTGTTTCGAAGTTGGTGTTAATCATTTGTGGTCTGCGTTACATTCGATACTTTGTCTTAAACGATTTGTATTTAATGAAATATATAATTTACAATAGAGGCCAATAAAATTGCATCGTTTCCGAAGAACACAGTTTGTCGAATATTTAGATGCGTTGGAAACTTTGTGGTTATACTAAATTGTATTAACGCGGTCTTTTAATAGTTTTGAATAATTTTATTTTTCAATCGCTTGCATCAATTGTTTCACAGTTGTGTACGATTGTCAATTTTGGAAAAGCATTCAAAGCTCGTGATCGTGGCTCCGTATCAACAGCTCACGCGGTGGTGAAAGGTGGTGCAATTTCTGTGACTTCAAAGAAACACAAATCTCCAAAATTCTATTCCAGAAAAAATATATATCTAATAGCCAACAGTTTCCTCTATCTTTCATCTCAAGTAGAACACCTCGGACCATTCAATAAGGTTCTCCAGCACGACACGAAATATCCGAAATAAACGTCGCAAAGCACGAAAGGCAGGTAGCTGGAATTCCTCTCACCGATCGTTCCTCCGTGTCCCGCTTTCGTTTCGATACAGCCAAGTTTCAGACGATGACTCTGTCGACACAGATCGGCACGGACCATTCATCAAAATCTTGCCGTACAAAAGACGATCTCCCGGTAATTGCTCGGAATCGGTCTCGAAAACGCGAACGGAGTCATTCCTCTTTCGACATGGCTGATCGAACCAGACGGAGAATTAGAAATCCCGACCAACCGGGAGACTCGTCGCTGCCCCTTTTGTTCTTCGCTTGCGGACCGGTTTCTTTCGTATGGCCCGGCAAAAAACGTGCCACGGATCGGACGCGACGATTTGTCGTTCGGAAACTACGGTCCATTCCGAATTGCGAAAGAGCTGTGGAGAAGGAGAGACTCGAACACGGGATACACCGTGACAAACAGATCTCGATTTCATCCTTGTGCACACGTGGAGGAAACCGTGATCCTCCTCGAGCGACGATCTTAATAAAATTATCATCGGTGAAGAGCTGAAGAGGAAGTATTCGGATTATTCCTGTTTATCGTGACCGGGGGATTTTTACGTTTACATTTAAACAAAAAAGGAATAATAGCGCAGTTTTTCTCGCGACATACCGGTCTCTTCGCGTTTTCTTGACTACGAAAAGGGCAAGAAGAGGAGGCTACCCGGAAGAAAATGCAACTCTGTTCCCGTGGGACGTGGCCGAAGCCCGAAATTGATATGTATTCCGCGGCGTGGCGCGTCCAATCTATCGCGGGTCAAGCAGCCGGAATTTTAAGCGCGATACAAGCCATCGTACGTCGAGATCTTCCCCCAGACGTCGATACGAAGGGAAGATCGGGGATGCTTTGTGCGCACAACATACGGGGTGGCTCGGTGGAGCTCGAGTTACACGAAGGATGATGTGAACAAAGTCTCGAGTCTTTCTGAGATAACTTTATTGGAAGAATTCAGAAAGTGGGGAGCGCAATTTGGAACGTGTGTTATGAATTTTTGATAAGTTCATTTAATTCTTGTTTCATTCATTTGTTGATAATAAAATATTAGTAGAGATTAGTAACGCGTTGCCGATAACCACCGTGGCGAAACAAGAGAAACGATTGTTAAAAAAATAAAGGGTAGTTTGTTAAGTATAAAATAAGAAATAAATGGGATTGATATTGATAATAAAGAGTTCGTTTAATTAATTTTTGTATCTCGTGCATTATAATCTACTGTTTATGGTACTCCTTAAGTGAAAATATTTCCATAGATTTGTATATTTTAATGCTTTACCTATAGTAGTATCANGCTTCCGGTTGTCTCTGCGCCGTTCCTTTGCATACCATCGGCATTCCCTCGCCGTCTCTTTCTGCTATCGTCGCGCACGGAAGGCAATAACGTTTTTACGAGCCACGAAACATTTATTGCCGGCTCTCTTTCTGCCGTCGTGTGCAGGTTTATCATCTCGTTCCTCCGCTTAATACTCCCCGCTTAAGGACGCCACGAGCAGCTTCTGTATATTTTTCGCGGCTGTATATCTTCCGATTAGACCGGTAACGATGCTGCCAGCATGCCGACGAGTTCATCAATTTACAGTTTTTAAAAACTGCTCGGTCCCCGCTGATTAATCGGTCTGCCTCGCGAGCTAATAGGGGATACTCGAATGTTCGAGTACGAAAGGACGCGACGCTAATTCTATTTATTCGTTCGTTAAGAATTAAAAAAGGAAATTGAGAAACATTGATATGTAGGATAACATTTCTGTGGTTTTCGNCAACCGACCGTCCAATCGTTTCTTTTCCACGTTCTGAAACTTACGAGGACGTAAAGCGTACCTCCCCGTATATATTCTGTCGATCCGTATGCATACTCGCGCGCGTGGCCACCGAGCGGATCGCGTGCATGGAGAAGGGTGGAACGGCGGCCACGAAGGGATGTCGCTGGTCATCCTCGGAAAATTGAATTTCGTCCCTGAGGGCCAGTCGGATGAAGTATGCTGACAGTTGGAAAATTTGCGTTTAACCGGGCACACGCGACCCCAACGCGGAAATCTTCGCCGACCTCTTTAGGATCGAAAATGGATCCTCGAATCGTGGAGACCAACTCCGGATAGTTCAGTTTTTTTTTTTTTTTNACAACAGGACAAAAAATTATTTACCACACTTTCAATCCCAATAATTCTCAACTTCTTTCAAATACACCGATATAAAAGATGTTTTGTGAATTTATTGGAAAGAAAGTGAGGTTAAAAAAAATTTGTTCGAACACACCCCTTAATCGACCAAATTATATTTAATGAGTAGCTCTTTTTTACTTTTAGACGATGAGCTACACCCTGTATATCTCATACCGTACCACTCGAACGAGCTGATCAACGACCAACCGACCGTCCAATCGTTTCTTTTCCACGTTCTGAAACTTACGAGGACGTAAAGCGTACCTCCCCGTATATATTCTGTCGATCCGTATGCATACTCGCGCGCGTGGCCACCGAGCGGATCGCGTGCATGGAGAAGGGTGGAACGGCGGCCACGAAGGGATGTCGCTGGTCATCCTCGGAAAATTGAATTTCGTCCCTGAGGGCCAGTCGGATGAAGTATGCTGACAGTTGGAAAATTTGCGTTTAACCGGGCACACGCGACCCCAACGCGGAAATCTTCGCCGACCTCTTTAGGATCGAAAATGGATCCTCGAATCGTGGAGACCAACTCCGGATAGTTCAGTTTTTTTTTTTTTTTTGTTTTAATTGACAGTGTGGAATAATTAAAAAAATTTATCTTTTCGATTATAGTAAAGATAAATGGGTCCCTAAGTAGGGAAGCTTTTTTAAACTTGTTTGACTTACAAGGAACATCGCTTAAATGTAACACGCCGATTCTAATGAAATTTACGTACGAGATGTAGGGTTTAAAAAAAACACTTTATCTCTTGTTAGACTAGATTTAAAATGATGAATAATGAATGAATAAAATAGATATGGAATTTTTTATATCATATCTGTGTCAATTTAAAACATATTTTTATAAGAAAAAGCAGTATCGATAAAATGTCTTTTGGATGTAATATTCTTTTGACGGTCTTTGACGGTACAGTCATTCCCAATACGCGACATTTTATTCATATTGTAGAATTTATATTGTATTACAACTAAATTGTTATTTCGTTTAACATCAAGTTTAACACATTACAGCAACATTGAGATTGCTGAAAGAGTAATCTTAATCATTTGAAACTAGCTAACGTTGATGTATTAGAGTATCTAATTTACATATCAATTACTCACGATCAAGATAAATTCAAGTTTCTTTTGTTTCAGGTAAACCGTAAAAAATTCGAACTACTCACCGTGTAGCACCCATCCGTGATGGCACCTGTCGCAGTACCGGATGTGCCGCTTCCCTGGCGTAAACGAGTCGCAGGAGCATCCGTTGACGGTGCATCTGATAGACTGAAACCACGCAAAAACAATAATTACTAACAGCCTTAAATATTTCGGGCACATCGTTCAAAATTACAACTATACATAAATATACATTGTACAGAGTAATAAGTATAACCTCTCCAAAATGAGTTTTACTTGGTCATGGCACGAACTCGCTTGTACAATAAAATTATCGTTACTTCCAGACAAAAATAAAAAAAAAAAAATAATACCAAATGTCATGTTTTAGAATTTATTCAAGAGTATAAAATAAAAAAGATATTTAATTTAGCATTTTTAAATATACAATTCGAGTTACTGTACGACAAATCGTTTGCACCAAGTAACGTTATAGAAATAATTTCCACCCTTAAAAGAATCCAACCCTTATTCAACCCCTATCCATCCCTTCCGTATTTCAAACTACACTTAAACCTAAGTAACAGCCTCCATTCTCGACTGTATTGTAGGGTAAGTCTGCGATAGTTCGTCCACTTTTCTAAAAGAAGCCATTGCATCGTTGTTCTTTTGCGTTTCTGTAGTTTCGAGCAAATTAAAGCAGCGCATAAGCACTTTAAAATATACATAATTCATACTTCGCGATATATGATGTATTGATACCGATCGATCTCTCTCGATGGCTGAACTATCTCGGACAAATTTTTCTATTCCCTATAAAAGTAAAATATTATACTGGAACATTCCAGTTATCCATTACAACGAGTAAAGAGAGAAAGAAAAAAAAGGTGAAGCATTCCTCGAAGGGTATGTCCACGGTAAAAAAAAAAAAAGGAGCAAGAATTTTATTGGCCGACTTTTCAGCCGGCAGGAAATATCCCGGACAGTTTGGCGCGGATTAAAGGATCGTTGCCACGGGCAAGCCAGAAAAAAGGGGGTGTGGTATTTTGAGTGACCGTTTGGCATAACGCCACCCCAGAGGAAGCCCGTAAGAGACGGAGCTCGTCGGATTTTAAGGAACCGTGAATATTTTTCCGCCCTTCGGCACGAAATTAACCCCTTGGGAGCCACCATCCAATCCTGCCCCACGGCTTGAAAGGAAAGCGAACTCCTGGATCGGGTATTACTTTATGTACGCGGCAGAAAAGTTTATTTTGCGCCGTCGCGAGTTACCTGCAGCTACGTTGCAATCGAAACCTGGCATGAAAAGAGGGAGCGGTGGAAGAAGGAAAAAAGAAACACTAATTCTTGCCGCTCTCTTCCATCTTTCATGCGTTCGAAAGTTTTGCCTGGAACCGACACGGGTCTGCACTAAGGCGAACTTCGAATCCTTATTAAACGAACGCCCTTTTACCTCGTCGAACATCGTTTTCATCATAGTTCTGGCTCATTGCAGCGACGTGGAATCTTCGGTGAAACCTTAGCGGATGGCGAACGAGGAAAGTGCATTTCGAGGCGTGGAAAGTTTGGTGTACTTGTTGTTGGATGAAATTTGAAGTAATGAAAGTAAGAACTGATTCGGTGATAAGAATGTGCTTTTAACGAACTTGATCCTATCTATGGTGAGTGTAATGTATCTCGAAGCAATTCTTAATGCACAGAAATTAAAGTTAAAACTAATCGGTCATTCAGGGTTGCTTCTTGCAGGTATTACGAAAACTTTCAAGAAGCAACCCCTTTAATATAGTTTCATCTATGTTGTTTTATCACCGTACAGTCTATGACGAGTAAAAAAAATAAATAAAATATAATAAATCATAAATATATGAATATAAGTAACATTTCAGAATTATAATAAAATACAAAAAAGAAGAAACAGTTCCAACCGCCTTAATCCCATTAAGAATCAACCCACCCTACCAAGCCTCCAACGAATCGTCACTCCCCATTTAAGGGGTTAACGCAATCTTCCATACCCCTCCTCAACGAAAATGGGGTTCATTTACCTATACACAGATCGTTTCGCCAAAGAAGAACGAAAGGGAAGACTATCGTCTGTGTAAGTTCCAACGTGTAGAGCATCGGTGTTACGGTGTTATGGCGTTACACCGGCGTGTGCCGCTAATATAAAGACAAATGAAGCGACACGCGCTCCGCCATCGTCAGCCATGTGTCTTTATCCAGACAACGTCCCGTGGTATCGCGGGAAATCTTCTGTCGCCTGGAAACGAGGGTGGTTCGACTGAACCGGCTGACAAAATTTTGCAGTCACCGAATTTTATTAGCTCCGCAGCGGGTTATTTATTCGAAGCGGGCGACAGATTATACGACGATATTAGCGGTCGCCCGTGCCAACGCGGAAGGGGAGCTCGCGTGAAACAAAGTCCCTGTTACGCTTTTTATATTCCGAACCCGTGAAGCCTTGGAATTAGCTTTTCGAGTTAATTTAGTCCGCTTTGGGATCTTAATGGGATTTAAATGTGTAGTTTGATGCACGTGTGAACTTTTGTTGGCGAGATTTTGATAAGGGTGGAATGGCGGAATGATATCCTTAGTAGGAAGGAATAGTTTTTGTAAAAATGAGTTGAAAGTGTGGAATAAAGTCTGTTTGGAGAATTGTTCTTGAGAAGAACAAATTCTAATATCTGTTCAGAATATCATTACTTAAGTAATGTTTATTTAACTCGTCGAAATTATTGTCACAGACTCTAATAAAAGTAACGCTATAATCTGTATTACACTAGTGAGTATTACATTGATATATTGGTAAACGAAAACGATACACGAAAAATATAACAAAAAATGTAGATCGAAAGAAATAAGATTTACTGAATAAATCACAGTAATAGAAATGATTGACTATAAATTTTCTCAAGAATAAATATCAATACGCAACAATGATTCATTGACTCCTGATCTTCGAACCTTTCACTCTTAATTCTACGAATTTAACTGATCTTTTTTGTCATTCGCGTTCACTGAAATCTTCCAGCTAACTCGAATCATTCCCACGTTCGAAGATAATCACGAAGCAGAACTAAAAGATAAAAAGAATCAAAGAGTCGCGTCAACCAGATTCCAAACCAACTTCCGTCGATCGCCAGGTCGCGTCCAAAGACAAAATTCAAGCATACGGTCGTGGATTTTGTGTAAGGACACCAGCTTCCGGTTGTCTCTGCGCCGTTCCTTTGCATACCATCGGCATTCCCTCGCCGTCTCTTTCTGCTATCGTCGCGCACGGAAGGCAATAACGTTTTTACGAGCCACGAAACATTTATTGCCGGCTCTCTTTCTGCCGTCGTGTGCAGGTTTATCATCTCGTTCCTCCGCTTAATACTCCCCGCTTAAGGACGCCACGAGCAGCTTCTGTATATTTTTCGCGGCTGTATATCTTCCGATTAGACCGGTAACGATGCTGCCAGCATGCCGACGAGTTCATCAATTTACAGTTTTTAAAAACTGCTCGGTCCCCGCTGATTAATCGGTCTGCCTCGCGAGCTAATAGGGGATACTCGAGTGTTCGAGTACGAAAAGACGCGACGATAATTCTATTTATTCGTTCGTTAAGAATTAAAAAAAGAAATTGAGAAACATTGATATGTAGGATAACATTTCTGTGGTTTTCGTGCTCTTTAAAAAAAATTATTTTAGAACAGTGAATTTACTTTAATGTCGAGGCAAGAAGTAGGAACTACGAAGGGGAAATAATTTTCTTACATATATTTTTTATAANTTTGTGTAAGGACACCAGCTTCCGGTTGTCTCTGCGCCGTTCCTTTGCATACCATCGGCATTCCCTCGCCGTCTCTTTCTGCTATCGTCGCGCACGGAAGGCAATAACGTTTTTACGAGCCACGAAACATTTATTGCCGGCTCTCTTTCTGCCGTCGTGTGCAGGTTTATCATCTCGTTCCTCCGCTTAATACTCCCCGCTTAAGGACGCCACGAGCAGCTTCTGTATATTTTTCGCGGCTGTATATCTTCCGATTAGACCGGTAACGATGCTGCCAGCATGCCGACGAGTTCATCAATTTACAGTTTTTAAAAACTGCTCGGTCCCCGCTGATTAATCGGTCTGCCTCGCGAGCTAATAGGGGATACTCGAGTGTTCGAGTACGAAAAGACGCGACGATAATTCTATTTATTCGTTCGTTAAGAATTAAAAAAAGAAATTGAGAAACATTGATATGTAGGATAACATTTCTGTGGTTTTCGTGCTCTTTAAAAAAAATTATTTTAGAACAGTGAATTTACTTTAATGTCGAGGCAAGAAGTAGGAACTACGAAGGGGAAATAATTTTCTTACATATATTTTTTATAATAAGTGCAGATGGAAAATAATTTGTCCAACTTTTACGTGAAACCGATTAACAATTCGTAAACTTCACAGCTTTCCTAAGCAATTCGTTTTCTTAGGTTGTTACGTAGGACACGTTTGATTTTTAAAGCACATTTCAAACGGATATAACTTGTTTAATATTAAATTTTATTAACCGAAGTAATTACCATTACACTCTATGTATTTTTTCTTAAGTATTAAAATAATGCCTCAAACATCTACAGACGTAGAAACATTTACAAACAAATTAGTTTAAGAGAATACATGCGGACNAATATTAAATTTTATTAACCGAAGTAATTACCATTACACTCTATGTATTTTTTCTTAAGTATTAAAATAATGCCTCAAACATCTACAGACGTAGAAACATTTACAAACAAATTCGTTTAAGAGAATACATGCGGACGTTTAATATACACCAATCTAACATAAATACCCTCCCTCGATCATTCGTTCGTTACAATCACGATTTTCTCCAACAAATGCAACACACTGTTTACTCTGTTCAACCACGAACACTGTTAAATCTATCCCAAACGCAAGTACTCCACGCATCATCGAATCGCGTTACACCATTCATGTTATCCTTCCTGTATCGTGAAACCGATTATGGTTTCTTGTCATATAAAATGAAGAGAACACGAAGAAACGTTTAGATTTCGGGACGGCCGTTCCACGGGCGTGTAACATCTCTCGACAACGAAATTCAACATGAACCGCGGTTAGAATTGTAATCCAAACAAGGAACAAGCGTACGCGCGTTGGATGTAACGATGGCCATTACAACATATCTGGGAACGATAATTAATTGCACGGATATGGATTACACGAATTACGCAAACGTATATTTCCAATCAATAGCACCGGTGATATACCGTGGCAGAGATGATGATCATCATTATATTCGCGATCGGACCGCCGGCACAGTTCCGCACAATGCGGCAGCGTATTGTTAAATATATCAGCCGGGGATGCACGCAATGGATACCGCTTGGAATTTGTTAACGAGCGGAATGGAATTACGCCAGTGATGCGTGGATAGTCGAGAGAATTTGTCACAGTGAAACGTAATATTTTGGATCAGCGAAGGTTTATATTGGAACAGTAACGTTATTCCATGTTATTTCGAAATGTTCAACATTCTTTTTTTTTGTTTGATTGATCGAAAGGACTTAATTCCTTTTTTTCTTCTTTTTTTCGGTACTGTTTGTACGTCGCATCGATCTTTTGGTCATTAGCAATTAGTTAAATCTAAATATCTTCTTTTGAGGAACTTAGATTTTCTTGTATATTTTAATTACTTTTGGATAGTTAAGGGTGGTTTTGATATGTTGTTGCAATGTCGACTATAACCTTGACATAGAACACTCTTAAATATCTAAAGGAAATTAAAATATACAGAGAAATCTAACCTACTCCAAACAAGACATTTAGATGTTATAGACATCGCAACATGCCGAAACCACCCTTAAGTATCTAAAGGAAATTAAAATATGCAAGGAAATTTAACCACCTCGAAAGAAGACATTTAGATCTAACCGTTGTTAATGACCAAAAGGTCGATGCGACGTAAATTCAAACTTTTGTTTCGTGTAGCAATACGTAGAACGCGAGATGTAATTTAATTGGAGTAGAGTTTTGTTGGATAATTTTATAATATAAATTTTATTGGAAGCATACGATCGTGTAACTTTTATATGACGTTAGACAGAGGTTTTTTTTTAACAATTGCGGAAGATTAATTTAGAAAATTTTAAGAAGGTTAGTTTCTTACTGGTAATCCACAGTTCGTTTTGCCAAAATAATTTTCACGTAAAACATAAGAATTATTTTGTCTTTAAGGGTGAATTGGAGTAATCCAACTTTGAAATAGCAGCTTGAATTTATTTTTTACATTATTCCATCTTCACCATCTTTCATAAATAAAATAAAGAACTTTAATCGTATACACCATTGTTCAATCAGAAACATTCCACTCGCTTCCAACGGAAACTCTCGCTCTTTCCATTCATCGAGCCGTCGTCGCGAGGATCCGCATCTCAATCATCGCGAAGCAATTTTCCCGATCGACGCTGTTCCATCTCAAAGGCCGTTCGTCTAAAAAGAGCTACTATCGTCGTTTCACACTCGAAACGCTCCGGCAAACACTCATCGACGGGCTGCTAACTCGAAACCGACTCGATGGCCACTCGCCGTGTCGATACAGCCCAATTTCCCACTCTTCTTGATCAAATCCTTTCGCCGAGGCGAACAACAACAACCCAGACACCGTTTATTTTCCACCGAAAACCATCGAAACTGGACTTTACCTTGAAGGTAAACGCACTCGAGGCTGATCTGCCTAAAATACACCGGTAACGCCGGTTGAATTGCATTCGATTTCGCTCCGTTGATCCCAAAGAGATAGAGGCAGTGGTAGATGGAGGCACGAAAGTACGAAAACTCGACAGCACTCGAGGACGATGACGTGGATGCGATATGCAGGTTTGCATCGCGGCCAAATCTGCCGGCAGATGTAGTAGGTTCCGTGTTTAATGAACGGGGTTAATCTCCCCATTCGAAATGCAACGCTAACAGCGAACGCGAGGCGGCCACGCAGCAGCCGGCCAACTCGTTCATCGTTGCAAATTAATTTGACCAGAGCGCGAATTAAACCTCAAGTATAAAGCTGCGAGCGGCGGCGTCGACGCTGCAAGCCCATTAATGAGTTCGAGGATTTAAGCTGGTCTATGCGTTTCGCTGATCGGATCCATCGCTCCCTTTCGCGCCACGCCGCGCCATACCGCGTGTCCAAACTTCCCTCCTCGACCCCTTCCACTCTCGTGGCCGCGAGTGAGCGTCGATTCGAAAAGCGGCCAGAGATCTTCTCGCGTTCGTGTGATTATCTTTGTGTGTGTGCGTGTGTGTTGTAGATGGCAGAGATTTGGGTGGGTTACTGGATTAGGGGTGGAAAGGATCAGCGTGTTGGCGTGGATGGGAAAAAGAAGTTTCGTGGATGGTGAAAGTGAAGGGTAAGATCATTTTTCTGCTGTGAATGGTTTTTTCTTTTTTTTATTCAGATTGAATGGTGGTAATTTGATCTTTTATCTGTGATTGTATTTTCGAGTAAGTCGTGTTGGGTTTAATGGATTAAAAGAGTTGAATATTAATTGGTCATCGTGCAACGATAATGGGACGAATGTGTTAAGGTGATTTTATTCTCGCATCACCTGCACGATTTCTTAAGGTATAATCTTTTCTTATCGTACTCATGAGAACCAATAATTTAATTTTTAAGGTATAGCAGATATGAAATATTTTTGTAAAAAGTTCAAAATTAAAAAAACACTTTGACGGACGCACATTTTTCGCGTCGCCGTTAGGTTGGCGCTGGCAATATTTACGCAATCGTTGGTAACATAATTAGTAGTCACAATATAAAATATAATTATTAATTAAAAGAATAATTGTACAAAGTCACGCGCATGTGACACCGGTCGTTAATACGTTAAAAACACGAATAACGTAAAAGCGACACACCAAACTAAAAAAAAGCAAGCTGAACAGAAAATTCAGAAGCAATTGGCACCCCCTCGATCAGAATGCGGCACGCGGACGCGTGTCGATGTCGAGGGTAAACGTGGCGGAATAGAAAAAGGAAGAAGAATTTCTAATGGCCATACTTCATCCAGGCACGCTTCGCGTGTGTTGCGGAATAATGAAATGCTAACAGCCAGGCTGCGTTTAGCATATTGTCGCGGCCACAATGGCAATTTGCGTGATATATCTGGCCGCTTTTTTCGGGACGCGTTCAAATGTAGCGGAATTAACTGGCCCCCCGAGCCGCCACGGAAGAGACGCGTATATTTGGCGATGGAGCCGACGCTTGCCAAAATTCGAACGACCAATAATTCTTTGGCATTTTTTATTCCCTGCGAAGAATAGACTTTTGAGTTCACCTTTTTATGTTCCGGATAACAGAAATTTGTAGAACAACAACGAGAACGTATTGAAAATAATAAACGTTAACTTCTCCACGGTTCTTTTTAATATTATCGATATCTTTCGCTACAATATTTTTCTACTTACAAAAATACACACGGTATAGAAATATCTACTCAATTTCCAACTATTTACTTTCTTCATTGATAAAATTTTAATAACGCTAAGTAAAACAACCTGCAACCTAATACACGCATCTCACAATCCAATTGCAATTTTATATTTAACATTCGATCCTAATAAAAAATCCCCTCGATCACATACCGGCTCTGTTATTTACCAAAACCTTCGCCTCTTCGCCTCTTCGCTACAAGTTGCTCACAAATAAACTAAATCGCCTCGGACAATTATTCCTGACACTGTTCTATCAGAAATGAAAAAGAGGCACGTAGCAGCTTGATCAGTTCCTTTTCCGAACACGACGCAAAGATTATTTTTTATAGAAGAGCAGAGGGATAGAGCGTGGAAAGATGGAAAGGGGTCAGGGTCCTACGTGGACGATAAATATCGCGGCCGGTGACGACAAAATATCGCGAAATAAGAAAGGCTCTCCAGGGTTGACAGACGGCACCCTCAGGAGCACTAAGTCACGGCCTATGCTAACTTTCTGGCCTGACCGCCCCTTCTCTATTTCCGACCGATGAAATAATATCGCCCCGATTGCCGGCCTTGATGCATGTAGCGTGAAACGTCTCGACGTTTGCCGGGGGATTTTTCGAGAGCAAGTCGACCACGATAATCGCGAAGGGATATATCGCGTTTGCTTGCTCGGAATCGTGTTTCCTGCGAGGACACGTGGTTTCTGGTGAAACGGCTTTGGCACGGTTTTAGAGACTGCTCGTTTCGAGGGTTTTAGGGGGTTGAAATATTTGATCGTAGCAAACGCGTGAAAAATGTGATATGTTAAAAACGATGATACCGTTTGGCGATCGAACAGAATAACTTACTCTTCGTATTAATTCGTTGGATCTTCTCCGTGCTTTACTTAAAAGTTTATTAATTACTTAGGAGAAGATGGAGTAGCTTCGAACGCTTTTTCAACTCCGTAACCTTCCTTGTAAGTCCACCGCCAAGGGGTTAAACAATCTTAGTAGCTGAAGAAAGCAACCGTTCGGATAAATATAATTATCGTTGGCCACCGTAGGTCTCAATTATTTAAAAAGATGGCAAAAAATCATCGAGCCCGTGGGAAACGGTCCTCTTCCAACGATGCTAAGCAGAAAATTGCCGGATCCCTCCTGCTTTCCTCTTTGTTTCCGTACGCGCCGACAGGTAGCGGAAAGGCGTGCTTTTTAAATCTCATTATTACAGCTGCCGGGCAACGCGAAAAATAAGCGGCGTTCGCGTCGGTCTGGAGAACTAAATCCGGTGGGCTTAGCCGTGAAACGATCGCGCGTGCATCCGGCTCGAGCTTTTTTAGCTCGGCCACGCGCTGTGCGGATTTCTTTCTTTAATGCGATAACTGGGAACAATGACGCGTGGAGGTAACCGTCCCCGAGCCGGAAGCACCCTCTGGAAATTAATAACTTGCTCCATTTCGTTGCTTTCTAGCGGCGGAGTATACAATTTGTATATTGTGGATGGTATTTTTGTATTTTTATAACGTGTCATATAATCTTTATGATCCGTTAAAATTAAATAAAACACACGGCAATGTACAGGAGATCCTCGAATAACACGGTACTATTATTTCGCGGTTTCTTTAAAGTCTACTTTTTTTACAATTCTTAATAGCGTTATTTTTTCATTTTTTTTTTGTTTTTTTTTACTAAAATCTTTTATAGGAATTCTTTTACAGCGTTTATTTATGATATTAACAATTGTGTTAGTAACGACGAGCTGATTTCAATTTCAATTTAAGTTATCAGCAAACCCACAGTGAAATTAAGTTAGTAAGTGCAAGTTAGAGCCAACTCTCGAACAACTCGGTTTTGAATAACACGAAAATAATTAACCGCGTTATTTAAGGGTTGATTGTATAAAAATAAGGTAAGTCCGGGATAGTTCGACCATCGGGAGAGACTGGCCAATATTAATATCTCAAAATAAAACAAATAAATCGGGTTATTATTATTCTCGTGACAATTGTCGCAAAATCGCGTACATAGTATAAATTGCATTTGAAATTTTGGGCATATTAGAAAGTAAAACTAAAAAAAAAAATTATTTCGAAACATCTGCAAACGAGCATCTCCTTAAATAATGTAAAGTGTGGACGTTGTTTTACGATAGATGCTCCAATTATAAAAATATTTCTTTATGTAGAAAATTGAAGGAAGAGCAACATATCAACTAAGTTTCTCTTGTATTATATTTTTTATAAGCTACATTTTTTGGTATTTTTCAAGGTCTTCATTAAAAAACAAAATAAATATTTCAATATGTCGCGAAGTATGATTTGCATATATTCTAAATTACTTACGCGTTGCTTTAATTTGCCCGAAGCAAGAAAAATATAAAAAACCAACAACGCAATGGCTTCTTTATTTTCTTTTACCCCATATAAAACTTTAAAAAGTGCAATTTTGTTAGAAAGTGTTCACTGCATTTGACGCACAAATGCATCGAGTATTAGGTCAGTCTCACACTTCGTCCGTGATATTACAGAGCTCCAAATCGAGCTGCAACTCAAAACGGATCGAACAAGCCAGGCCACCGGCGCTATTTGGCAGAGGAACGCCATAATAACAAGGATGATCATCGTCGTCGCCGTAACGCGATACATCGGAGGAAACGGTCGGAGCGATACAACGGATTCCAGCGCAGCCGCCCGCGGCAAGGATCGTNTAAAACTAAAAAAAAAAATTATTTCGAAACATCTGCAAACGAGCATCTCCTTAAATAATGTAAAGTGTGGACGTTGTTTTACGATAGATGCTCCAATTATAAAAATATTTCTTTATGTAGAAAATTGAAGGAAGAGCAACATATCAACTAAGTTTCTCTTGTATTATATTTTTTATAAGCTACATTTTTTGGTATTTTTCAAGGTCTTCATTAAAAAACAAAATAAATATTTCAATATGTCGCGAAGTATGATTTGCATATATTCTAAATTACTTACGCGCTGCTTTAATTTGCCCGAAGCAAGAAAAATATAAAAAACCAACAATGCAATGGCTTCTTTATTTTCTTTTACCCCATATAAAACTTTAAAAAGTACAATTTTGTTAGAAAGTGTTCACTGCGTTCGACGCACAAATGCATCGAGTATTAGGTCAATCTCACACTTCGTCCGTGATATTACAGAGCTCCAAATCGAGCTGCAACTCAAAACGGATCGAACAAGCCAGGCCACCGGCGCTATTTGGCAGAGGAACGCCATAATAACAAGGATGATCATCGTCGTCGCCGTAACGCGATACATCGGAGGAAACGGTCGGAGCGATACAACGGATTCCAGCGCAGCCGCCCGCGGCAAGGATCGTCGCGAAGATCTCGCGGCCCATCTGGGCCCGTCTGAGGCGGCCAAAAAAATGACTAGACATTTTAATAGAGCGAGTTTTCATCTATCGTCCCTATTCATCGGCAATTTCCGATTGAGTCGCCGTCCCCGGGGGAGATCGATCGCCATTGTCTCGGCCCGAGCCGCGCCGCCTCCGCTCCACACCGCTCGGCTCGACTTTTCATCCCGACGGCCACACCTTGCGCCGCGCCACACCATCCTACGACCCGATCATTCCACGAAAATGAAGCATAATGGCGTAATGGACGGTGGAAGCAGAGAATCGGTCGAGAAACGCTGCTGTTACACGCGACACGTGACAGTTTTGTTCCGATGGCTGATGAAGGATGAGTTTTTCAAACGAGGGTGGAGATTTGAAAATATTCTATATTTTGTAGTTGCTCTGTATTTAAGACGTTAAGCGCTACGACGATTTTGATCAACTTTCGGTTAGATTGCGTGCTACGATACTGTTTAACATATTTTAATAAAACCCAGTAACGAATCGTAAGGTATTGTTTTTTAAAGTTGATAGTCCTTAGGAACCAATGACGGAACACTTTCCATCCAACGGCAATTTCTGCCTTTCCGCGAGTTCATTACCATAATTGTCATCACCAGGAGGAACTTTACGCGATGGTAGTTTGCAGTTCGTCAATTTCAGCAAGTAGCACTCGAGCCCGTTCGTCGAGGCCCCGTTCCCTTGATGGCTCCCTGACACGGGACGTCCTTTCCTGGTAAAACGTGCCCACCGGTTCGCGAGTAGATCGTGACTTCGAACCTTTCGATCGGCTACGCCCATCCAGGACGATTAGATGTTGGCAAAATATCGTGGACGATGGATTTATGAGTCGGGGCGACCTTGGGGGAAATTTGGAGAACGCGATGACACAATTGTTGAATATTCATTGGAAGATGCACATTGTGAATTCACTTTTGCCATTCAATGGTATTTTTCTCTATTCGGAAAAAGTGAAATAAATTGGTACGTTCGGTTGCCATAATTATTGTGTTGCATTAAACATTTGTAAATTATAAATTCGTAGGGAATGTCTCTTTATTCTTTGCAACTTTAACAGGAGATATCTTCGCAAATGATGGTTACTCAATTTGTTTATTTTTTCTCACCGTTACGAGCTGTTGCTGTTAGCTTGATTCAATTTTTATTTTCCACCCAACAGAAGTACAATTTAAAAAATATTATTTTTTCCAAAGTTCTAACAAGGTCAATTAATACCAACTCCAATTTATCTAAAAAAAAAATCATCAAACATGATTCATGTTTATCAAATACAATGAAACAAACGACTAACCATCCAGAACGATTCGAACGGACATCGATCCCGGACAAAGAAGCTGAGCGTTGGAATTCTCGCGAGGAGAAAGGTCCACGATTGAGAGGAACGCGCGTCAGCGACGGCAAATAAATAATAACCGGCGCCGATTATGGAATTCCACCGCGCGGCCAACACGAACAGCTCGCGTCCGCGGAATTCTCGCGACTAGAGCAAGGACTTTGCTTCGAAAGGTCGTCGATACGTTGTGTCGAGCTGCGAGGGAGTATCGATAAGCGAATTCACCGGCGGATGAACGCTCTAACCCTATCACGCGGGTGAGACCGTCAATTTGCAACGTTGGTACTTCTTGATTAAAAAAAGAAACAAATATTTCCATACTGTTGCCAAGTAATATTTATATATATTCTAAATTACTTACGCGCTGCTTTAATTTTCCCAAACCAATAAAAATATAAAAAACCAACATCGCGATGGCTTTTTTCCAAAAAGTCTCATCCTACCATTTTTCCAGGGAACACTTCAATTTATTTCGACATTACCGAACACTAAAATCCTTGACGCGCGAGAACGTTCCACTGATTGCTCAAAAATAAATTACCCTAACCAGAAATTCTACAAAAATTACCACAAAATATCCCAAAGCTCTATTTCAAAGGAAACCATTCTACACATCAACCTTCCATCATCCAAACCCGACAGAACTGAACAAACTCGGCAATAAAGTTGCACGATCCCCGACGTCAAATCGATCTACGATCTTCATCAGGTCAGGTCGTCTTCGCCGGACAGTCGATCGGGGGCGTGAGTATCTTGGAGCATGGTCGTTCTCAGGGGCGTAGCAGGGATCGCAGCAGGGGGTCGAGGTTTCTCGAATAAATCGGAATTTCAAAAGGACATTAAGGTCGCGAGACCGTGTTCGCCGCGGCGACCATACTCGTCCCCTCGGTTCGTGAATTATGAACGTATCGTGGTCTTGTGTTTCGCGCGGTCTCCACGCACACGACCGCAGCTCCGTGCTAAACGAATAATAAACACGTGTACGTCTATGCGTAATGGATGCGACTGCGTGAGCACTGTTGAGCGGAGGTTGATGCTATGCATAACTCGTTTGCACCGTCCGACAGAGAGAACTCGTATGGCGGGGGTGTGTCGAGAGAGTTTGAATTAGAAATTGTGGTTGTGCGAGGAGGGTAACGATTTTAACGTATAACAGTAAAATGGTTACAGTTTCGCCTGCTTCCTCATTTCGAATATTATTTTGAATTTTTTTTACGGTAAATAATTATAAAAATGTCGAGAGAGTTTGAATTAGAATTGTGGTTGTGCGAGAAAGATAATATTTTGATATAATAGTAAAATGGCTACAGTTTCAAATGCTTTTTTATTTCGAATATTAGATTAAATTTTGTACGATAAATAGTTATTAAAAGAGATTCAGAATTTTTATTTCCAAGAAAAACAGTAGATTATATGCCTTAACAACTGCAATTATCATGCTAGTATAGTAATCTGTTAAATGTAGATTAGTAGATATAACTTTGTTATAAATTTGCTTAAGTAGATTAATTATTTTTTTTATTTTTTTGTATATGAATCACTAATACTGATTAATAAATGACACAAATATATGCAATTTATTATGGATACATGTAAAATACGTTGGGATTGTATAATTATTAATGCTGATTACGATATATTAAGCATATCACGAATAACAAGTATGATTAAAAGCGATCGATACGTATCAATTCGTATTATAGTCCGACCATGATACCATTCTTTCATCATATTTAGAAATCAATTTTGACAATCTACCCTATCTTGTAGACTTGGATACATCTGGGCCTACTGGTGGGCTCGTTAACAACCCCATCCAGCGAATCCTATTTTACACGCAGAGACAATAGGACAAGATTAAAGATCCTTTACATAAAAAGCGGATGATTAGGTGTGAGGATTTGTGAAAAATCCATTTTAATACGATCTTTCTGGTAGCGAGTGGGCCGCTCCTGTAGGTAGATGGCAAGTTGGCCAACTATCCACAAGCTGAAAAGCCAGTAGCAACAGAAATTGTCCCCGTGTGGCACCCGACTGTATAGAAAAGATATAACAGTGACGCCCTAATTCGTATAACCAACTATTCAACCAATAACGATGATCTATCCGAATTTGGGCATCAACTATCCTTTACGGGTGTCTCGAGTGGACGATTCTCTTTACCCCTGTGACTTTTCAGCTGGTTGGTAGTCGCCCAACCTCTCATCTTCCTACAGTACAAACCCTACACCTTCCACTGGCCCCGATATTACTAAACTCGTACCAAGTCTATAAATCTACCCACCAAACCCACAACCCCCATTAAAACTCTTCTTTCAAGTACCACTCCCAAAAACACTCACCGCGCAAACATAACTTAATTTCTCGCGATCGAGAACACGAAAGACCGGCGCGTACCGCAAGACGCGAGAGTGTGAGGATCGATGATCGTGGTTTCCGCGAGCTCGTGGTCCGCGGGGTCGGAGGGTCCGGCGTTTTCGGCCAGGCCCGTGACTGCAACCCCGTCGGGGCCAGTCGATGCTTGATATATCGGCTCGTAAAAATCGGCCGGAATAAAATATCTCCGCGGGATCTCGGGGCGAAGGTCGGCGTCGCCGAAAGGGCCCCTCGCCGCGGCGCAGCGCGTTTATGGGTGACCGGGTACACGGACGCAGGGCCCTCGCACACGTACCCGTAGGTGCGAACATTGTTAACAAGTCCCGTATTTTATACACCGGCGCAGGAAACAACCGGTCAGCTGCCGGCAAGGGGATCGTTCTGGACCAGGGGTGCTCCGTCACCCTCTTTACGCGATTTCGCCACGAACGATGAACCTGGTGAACTGGAGGATCGATCGAGGATTTCATTTTACCTGTACCCTAGATATCTTCGATTCGTTCCATGCTAACACGTACCGCGGCATTCTATGCGAAATGGTCTGCGATTTTTCAAGAGGAAACGAAGACGTAAGGTTGGAAATGATTTGCGACTGTAGAAGATGTAGCATAAATAATAACGCAACATCGTGTTTACATGTATATAAATACGCGGCAAGGACATGGTAATCAGTCGATTCAGCAGAAACCAGTCTCGTTTCAGTTTAAACTCAGCATATATTGTCTGTGTAACTGTGTAATAAGAGTAAAGTGTAAAGAGCTAAATGCTTTATGCGTATCGTTATAGCTTCGTATATAAGGTAAAAGTTCCCAGCAACAAAATGCAGATATTTTATTTCGTAAACACTTTTAGATGTCAGAATAGTTTCTTCTCGTGTATCACTGGCTGCTTCACATAGAACTGCCGCCATTTGTTTTTGTCGCCACCAAACTTAATGATTTAAATCTTAAGATAACGATCTACATTTTGGAATTCACATTGTAAATTAGCAATATCATTGCATACCTCGATAAAATCTGCAGTGTCAGATATTTCCTACATAGTATAGAACGCATTTTNACCCTCTTTACGCGATTTCGCCACGAACGATGAACCTGGTGAACTGGAGGATCGATCGAGGATTTCATTTTACCTGTACCCTAGATATCTTCGATTCGTTCCATGCTAACACGTACCGCGGCATTCTATGCGAAATGGTCTGCGATTTTTCAAGAGGAAACGAAGACGTAAGGTTGGAAATGATTTGCGACTGTAGAAGATGTAGCATAAATAATAACGCAACATCGTGTTTACATGTATATAAATACGCGGCAAGGACATGGTAATCAGTCGATTCAGCAGAAACCAGTCTCGTTTCAGTTTAAACTCTGCATATATTGTCTGTGTAACTGTGTAATAAGAGTAAAGTGTAAAGAGCTAAATGCTTTATGCGTATCGTTATAGCTTCGTATATAAGGTAAAAGTTCCCAGCAACAAAATGCAGATATTTTATTTCGTAAACACTTTTAGATGTCAGAATAGTTTCTTCTCGTGTATCACTGGCTGCTTCACATAGAACTGCCGCCATTTGTTTTTGTCGCCACCAAACTTAATGATTTAAATCTTAAGATAACGATCTACATTTTGGAATTCACATTGTAAATTAGCAATATCATTGCATACCTCGATAAAATCTGCAGTGTCAGATATTTCCTACATAGTATAGAACGCATTTTAATTTCAGAATTCCATACTCTACATTCTACATGCTTCAAGTACCGACGAAACTATTTTCCCCGCGCAATTTAAAAAGAATTCGACGATGTTGCTCTCGATTACTTTACACAATCACAGAATAAACGTAAACCTGATTTATCATACCTCGTAACATCTTAAAATTGCGTTCATTGTTAAACCGTTCGAAACTTAATTTAGGAAATGTAAATATCGATTGACGACGTTAGAGGTAGTACTTAAAAATAATAAAGTGATCCTATCAGCAGTTGCAATATCGGTAAATCGAGAGTTCCGGTCGCGATTGACTCGTAAGGGCCGCGGGGAGAAATCTCGGGACGCGTCGAACTCGTCCAGGTCGGCGGGCGCATAAATCGCGAGAGCGGTCGCAGCGTGAAACGCGGCCCGTGTGAATAATCGTAACATAAATAAAAGGTCGATCGCGGCGACGTCCATTAACGCGTGTTAGGGCGACGTTAATCCGCTGAAACGCATTTAAATTTCCCCGCTTATGTCGGGCCCGCGGACAATGTAAATAATTCTTGATCGATCGGATATCGATTGCCGGCACGGGAGGACGATCCTGCATTTACATATAGATAGCGCTGTCAGTGTAAATTATTACGGCAATAACCGACAGCTATATCAATTTATCCTCGTTTCGATCTCTTTGTTTCTTCCTTTTATCTTTCTTTTTTGTTCACCAAGTACGATACAGATCACACGCAAAACAGTCCGAGTCTAGCTTGTCCTCCTAGTTATCGTTCGACAAGATTTCCTAACGCGTTTTCTTATCTTCCTGCGCGCTGTTCCTTTTTTAATCCGTGAAGACGATTTAATCGATCGTTAGAAGAACACGCTCCGAATAGATTGTTTACTATTTTGTTAATTTGTAAAGCCAATGCACAGAACAGGAGCGGCTCGTGCGAGGGCACTGCGGAACTGCAGCACCCTAACTTTTTTCAGTGCATAAATTTATTTACCAAGTTCGGTTCCATTTTATTAAGTTGGCCAAAAAGTTTGCGAGAATTTTAAAATGTAAATAAAAAGCGAATTTTTTTATTCTGAAAGGAAATATTTTTATTCAATATCGTATTGTCCGTTTGAACAGCTAAGTCACCTTTTGTTTTTAAGATTTTAACTAAATTTAGTTGCATTTCAAAGCGCTAACAGCACGAACGTATTGGTCAATCTGGTACATCAATTATTTCACACGTATATATTATTGTCAAGTTTGAAAAAGTATCGACGGCTTGTGTCCATGGCTTCTTATCAACTCACAGTTACAAAAGGTGGTGCAATTTCTGTGGCCACTACTGTATTTTGCACTACGAGTGTGGCTCGAGATTGTAAGGCACGTTAATAATAAACGTACCACTATTATAATTAATAAAAAAATTGTCACCGTGCAAGAGGCCGCAGATTCGAATTGAGGACCACGTTGCGCGGTGACGATATTTTCAAAGGCTGTTACTCTGGCAGCCATAATTCCAAGCATAAATACGGCATTTGGCACGAGCACCGTGTCTCGCCATACTTTGGAACAATGAAGACTGTTTACCGTGATTAACTCCTCGCGCGAACGAGAGCGAAAAGCCGACCGCGGCTCGTTGCCGATTCACACTTCGTCGATATGCGGATGAAGAAGTTTAAAAACCGACCGAATGACTCATGTGCAGCGAGGTTTTGTCTTGTCAAAAAACGATTGGCACGTGTTGCTTTTAAACCTTCTGTAACCGGAATTTTGTTTGCTTATCATTTAAGTAAAACTGCTGTACAGAAGAATGTACGAATGTGTGACGTTCCTAATATCGAGAAAGAAAAAAATAATATTAACCCTTTAACACTGAAACTACCAATAATTAACATATGCCTATTTGTAGGAAAGAAATCGCAATAATATATATTCGAGAAAATATATAATGCAAGAGAAACATATCTTTAAACATATATTTTACAAAAAATCATGGAAAATACTTAACAATTTTTAGAATTTTATTTCACAACTTTAGTAATCTTACAAATGACTCGACAAAAATTTAAGTTTTGAAATTAAGCTCAATTATGGCTAGAATTGCTGACTTTTTGATTGGATCGGTGTGCACGTCGAACATAGAGAAAGGAATATGGACGACTCGATGCAATGCGTCACGCCAATCTACGCTAGAGACTGGTGCATAAGTGTACNCTTCGTTGATATGCGGATGAAGAAGTTTAAAAACCGACCAAATGACTCATGTGCAGCGAGGTTTTGTCTTGTCAAAAAACGATTGGCACGTGTTGCTTTTAAACCTTCTGTAACCGGAATTTTGTTTGCTTATCATTTAAGTAAAACTGCTGTACAGAAGAATGTACGAATGTGTGACGTTCCTAATATCGAGAAAGAAAAAAATAATATTAACCCTTTAACACTGAAACTACCAATAATTAACATATGCCTATTTGTAGGAAAGAAATCGCAATAATATATATTCGAGAAAATATATAATGCAAGAGAAACATATCTTTAAACATATATTGTTACAAAAAATCATGGAAAATACTTAACAATTTTTAGAATTTTATTTCACAACTTTAGTAATCTTACAAGTGACTCGACAAAAATTTAAGTTTTGAAATTAAGCTCAATTATGGCTAGAATTGCTGACTTTTTGATTGGATCGGTGTGCACGTCCAACATAGAGAAAGGAATATGGACGACTCGAAGCAATGCGTCACGCCAATCTACGCTAGAGACTGGTGCATAAGTGTACCGTCATCGAGCAATGCATCGTGAGATCAATGTCCTTCGGATTGTCTTGTTATTTAGGTTGCTGGTGCAACGTGAGCATGGCATATCAAGCAGAATATTAATTTATTAATTGCCATCGGTATACCTGCCGTGTGTAAGTAAACGGAGACGATTGTATTGCCAATCTCTTTTGCTATTTGTATGCAGAAAAAGAATTCAGCGATTAATCATTTATGTATATACACTAAGGTGAAATAAAGTGGTCATTTATAAAGATCTTTGTGAAACAGAATACGTATATACTATATTCTTTTAAATTCTACAGAAATGTTAATTTTATGAAACTGAATAGATTTGGAGTAGCATGATAAAATTTACATATAAGATAGTATTTAGAAAAATATTTTAAACGTATTTTTCTATTTTATCTGCACTCATCCAGGTTTACAGGGTGAACACATCCTTCAAAGTTAGAGATGAAAAATACATTTTCCTCAATATTTCAGAAACTATTCACACAATTGTTGTTTAAACAATTTTTTTCCGAAGTAAGTAGTTTCCGAAGCATTAAAAAAAATATATTTTTCATGCCTAACTTTAAGAGCTATTTTCACTTTCTAAATACGAATGATTGCAGATAAAACGAAAAAAAATTCGTATTGTCTCGAATGTAAATTTCATTAAAATCGGCGCGTTACGCTTAAAAAACATTTTAAACCAGTTCTCCACCAAATCTACCCTGCTACAAACCCCCCAATCTCGAAACATCGAATCGAAAAAACCAATTCCTCGAGAGACACCAGTCCCACCCCTCGTATCACCGCGGCGTCTCAAAACGCAATTACACCACGCGTAACGATCGTTCTCGTTACCGTCCGTCCAACGGTACGATATCGAATCGAACGGCGCAAAGTCAGTCGTATCGGCGGTCCATCGGTGTACATCGGGGAACCGGGGAGGAAAAACTCGTCGATCAACGACGAACCAGACGAGGTAGCCGAGATAGGAGACGCGACGGGGGCGTTAGGGGGTGGGTCGGAGAAAAGAAAAGTGGAGAGATCGTTGTCCAGCGAGCCGAAGGCCACGGGAGAAGAGGATTCGCGCGCCACTTACCGTCGATTCGCTTTATTTTACCGAGGCGCTTCCGGATACTCCCCGCACGTGATGCTCGGTCAGGAGGTTAGGTTAAGGAGCAACGGAGCCACTCGTTCGTCCCCTTCTTCCGCCGCTGGCTCCGGGGGCTGGATGGAAAAGGGTTTCACCGACGGAGCAAACGAGTTCGGTTCTGTTCGGTCTACTCGGAACAGGGTGGCGGAGGAGTAGAAGCAAAGGGTGGAGGAGGAGGAGGTGGTGGTGGAAAAGGTGGAGACGGGGATGGGGTGACGATGGCAGAAAGTAGGAGGACGATGAGAAGCGAGAGAGGAGTGGACGGTTGGCTGGAGAAGAGGTTAGAAGAGGAGAAAGAGGATGGAGAGGGTCGGAAGGGGATCGCCGCTGCCTCCTGCACGCTGGCCCCCGGGGGAGGCGTATTGATCCGGAGGCGGCGGCGGTCATCCGGCCGCTAATTAAATGCCAATCGCCAACCTCATCCCCGTCAACTTCCCCTGCCATCGTCTCACCCCACTCCCTGTTCCTTTATCCAGTAGCACCACCGGCACCCCACCCTTCTCTACACTCAATTCACCCTCTACTTGCTCGGTGCTGGTCTCCTGCGAACCCGTCCCCTTTGAACCCGCTCAGCACCGCCATATCCTGCCTGATATCGCCATATCCTGAACCCAAACCCCCTCGCTGTCCTTGTGGACACGCGCGCACGCCGACCTTCGTTCTCGACGATATTTCGCTGTGCGACGCGAGTAACCTTTGTTGCGGCACGTCACCCCTGATCGCTCGGGAGGCTGATGATCCTTCTTGATTGAGCGATCTGCGAGCGATGCAACCTTTGTGACGGTGACAGAGTTCTGGAGCGCTTCCGGTGGCTCTCTTTGGGTAGATTTTGAAATCACCGAGCGTTATAAGAATTGGGTGGGTTTTACAGAATGTTGAGGTGCATCGAGGTTATGCATATATACGTGTGGCAAGGATGTAGAAGCGGGACTGGTAGTATCGGTGGCATTAAATTTTAAGAATACCAGTTGTGATTCGATTTTCGTTCGAAAACTGGTTTAGAATAGTAAAGCACGAAGTATAAACTGGGTTTAATTACATCAAATATTTGAATTCAATGGAATCTTTAGTTTAGAAGTTTTAAGAGCTTCGTGCAATAACGAAGACTGGATTTGAAGTTGAAGATTTTACGCATCCCATCTATCCTAATTAAAATTTATAAATAAGGATACACGAGAACATCGTTATGGAGATATAAATATTGATCTCGAGGTTCTATGCAAAATTTCGATTTTTAATTAAGCGACCAAACCATTCGCCTCTACTTATTTCCATGTAAACCCGTCCAAACTGATTTTGATGTATCTGTATTTATTACACATCGATTCTACTAAGATTCGCACACCTCGAAACGTCGAATCATGACGTTGCAACCATGCACAGGGAAAGCCAAAAAAAAAAGACATCAACAAGACATTCGCCATTGATTTCAGACATCTGAGAAAGAAACGAGGAGAGCTGGATCGCCGTTAGATACAAGCTTTTCGTCTCCTCGTGATTTACTCGAACACTTTTCGCGCAGCCAGCAACGAGGTAAACCAGTCACGTTCGGATGGAGTTTGGTGGATTACAAAGGGATCGAGGGAAAGCACGAGAGAGAAAAAGAAAAAGGGAACGGGTCCGGATAGCCAGAAGGGATCAGCTGTGTTCTTCCGAAAGCGGAGTCCCCTGGGAAGTCAATCAACCGGCCTTTCTTCGACCTCCGCGAAGGGGTGACTCGCGATTCCGATGCCGCAGAGCATTCCGTTTCACTAAACTCGTCGATACCTTTCAGCATTGTCGATTTTACACTTTTGAGATATCCATTCTTGTGTTACTTTCAAAGAATTATAGACGGTCAATCATTAGATACAAAATCGATCGAACAGAGGTGGTTTAATTTTTTTGCTTCTTACGACATCGAGTTGTACAAAGACGACAAACACGTGTCTTGTTTGTAATAGATATTAATTTTAATTCCAAAAATAATTCCAAGTTTTAAAATCAAGATCGTTAAACAGACGCGTCGTTCTTTGTTACAGCAATGCTAGACGATTGTCAGCTTTGTTTCAGTTGCCATTAATGTTACTCTTGCTTATGAAGACAAAATCATTTCGAAGAACGCGTATATTGTACTACTTTGATGCAATAAAAATATAAAACACATTTTCGTGCTCCGAACTTCTGACAAAATATTTTTTTGAATAGCTAGCAAAAAACTGTTGTTATCTTATTATTGCATAGCTTTAACTGTTATTATTGATTCAAGTACTATCAATAGTTTCTCCTTTACGGTTTCTCGTCGTGTTTTGACAAGATTTTTTCTGTACTGGTTTTTGTTTTCGTACACGTGCATCTCCCTCGATTTAGAGACAGATACGAAGTCCATATTGACCCAGACACGGCGATCAGCAGAATCGTCGAGTAACAAAGGGTTAATCCTTCGACTCCAATGCGACACTTACAAGCGCTCTGTAAAAACGCGAACCGTGTAGTACTGTAAGCGCGTATAGCTGCTCGACTTTTTATTTCATCGCTAACCTTTTCCATACGATCGTACCTTCAAATTCGACCGACCTCCGAGTCGAAAGTTCGAAAGGGGCAAGCGAACGTTTAATCGGCCATTAGACGGGCTCGAAGCCGCGTCGAGGAGGAAGCAACGTCACCGACGATCATCGATTTCGCGAAAGTGGCCGACCACTCCTGCCTACGCTCGCACACATACACGCACACACACATGTTCCAAGCCACTATATTAAATCGAAAGCGAGTGCTTCCGAGCCAACTGGCTTTTTCAGAAGCGAGCTCCCATTGGCGGTCGAGTAGCCCCTTCTTTATTCGAGGCGGTGTTAATTGGCGCGGAAGTAATTAAGAGATGGCCACCCTCGGGGGCCCCACCACCCCCAGGCCCGCCAACCTCCCCGGCTAACGAGCGAACGTTGCTCTGGGAGATGGCAGCGTCGTGATTAATAACAAGGTCCTCTCGAAACCTTGGCGCGCAGCCTCCGCGCGCGCGGAAAGGTTGTAGGTGAAATTCCTGCCCGTGCCTGTGTACTGTGCGGTGGTCACGCCAGGAGAAAGGATTTTTTTTTTCACCCTCCCCACGCGCTGTTATCTCGTTGTCCCGTTCTTTCATCCGCGGATCAGAGAAACGTTCGTTTCCAGCGTCCAACGACCGGTAATCTGCTCATCGATCACTCTCCAGTTAACGTGTCCGCGAGTTACCCCGACGATCCACCGCTCGAAAATTGGAGGTTCGCCAGCAGTTTTGGTTATTGAGCCCGGAATCGCTGTAAGGAGCTTCCGGGTTGTCAGTGTTCGCTACGGTTTGTTTTGATCCGTGGTGTAGGTCAGGGATCTGAAACTTTTTCTACTTCAAGGGCCGCAAAGTCTGGAGACTTTCCATTATCGATTAAACTGTGATTTTCAACTATCAATTAACACGTTGACTGCCACGCGCGTTTACAGTAAAATCTCCTTCAGGCCACGCGTACCGCTGTATAGTTTTCTTAATAAACCATTGTCGTATTACTTTTATAACAATACTTTGTATTAATGAATATTCTATTATAAATTTAAGTTTATATTAATAAATATAGTTTATATGAATTAATATTCAATAGTTTTGTTACTTCCTCAGCGAAATATCTTTTTAAACACATACGAATATCCTTCACGAGTAGTCAAATAAGCATCACCCCAATACGGGTGACGCGGCCCGATCAGAAACTTTACTATCACCCGAATATGGGTGACGTGGCAGTCAACGTGTTAAACTGTATCTTACTGCTGTGCAAAGTCAAAGAGGCAAGACGGTAAATGGTGTAACTCCGCCCGTTGTGCGGATGTAAAAAAATTTCAAAAGCATATGCATCGAATCGTTGACGAATTAAAAAGATTCTGTGCGAGAGAAATTATGACACGGATCATTGAGTACAGTATGACGTTGCTATAGGAAACAACGAACAACTACACGCTACGTCACAGTGGAGACAAATAGGTATGAGGGCCGTCATTCTTTTACGATTTAGAGATGGAAAATCTAAATGAGGGAAAGAGCCGCTAGTTTGCGATTCCTGGTGCAGGTTATCGGTGGAGTAGGTAAACGGGTTTGAAGGTTTAGTTTAGTTGGAATCGAGGTTGCAGGATGATTGGGAAGAGAAAGTGGAAGAGATTTGGGTTAGTGGGTAGGAATAGGGATGAGGAATAGGGTAGATGAATGAGGTACAGCCTGTGCGGATGGTAAAATATTTTTTCGTTCTTAGTGATACAAATACGATACCGTATTTTTTCTTCTTTTCTGTTAAAAATAGAGGAAACCAAAAAATTTAAAGAAAAATATCTTGCTAAAATGTCACTTTATTTGAAAACAAATCAGCAAATGTTTCTTTGATAATGAATACGTATTTAAGTATGCAATTAATAAATGAATTGATTTTATATACTTCTGTGAAGAAAGTAAATACAAACAGATGTTCTTACTGTATCTATAGCGGTATAATCAACGATCGTGTTTGGCACACGAAAAGAGTTGGTGGTATCAGACATTTTTTACCTATATGTTAATTGCTTCAGCATGGAACGTATTTTAATTTCAAAATTCCACACCCTCACACGCATCAGATGCCAGCGAAAATATTTTTGCCGAAATTCAGAAAGAATTCGACGATATTGCTACTGGATGACTAATAATTCATCGACAGATTCAGGTCTGTTGTGCAGATTGCTTTCCACAATTTTTTTTTCTCTGTTGATCACATGGAAGTTGATCCACGCTTGTCTTTTCTAAATATTTCGTATATATGGAAGTTGAAATCCGACGAACAGTGAGTCCGATGTGAACTTGGATTATTTATCAATAATTATAAATAGTAAGAAAAATCACTGAAACCCTATTATACGTATGAACGATTTCATTCCTCAATGCGTTCGAGTAAGTGGAGCTCTACTGTTCCTCAAACGATAATTTCACCCCTTAACGCTCAATTTTTTTTGTTTAATCTACCTACTGTTTAAAAAGGCACAAATTTTATTTTATATAAATCCACATTTTGCTAGATTTGACTAGATTAAAACCGCAGAGTGGTAAATTTATCGGTTCTGCCCGTGACAGTCACGGGCTCCCGCAAATTGACCGCTTCGTCGTTTTTGAACCCAGAAAAACGAACCAGTAAAAGAAAAAAGAAAATGAAAAAAAATATTAAACTGTCTCGACCCATAGATCCGAGGCCAGCTTCTAATCGTTGCATCGAACGAAATTGTGGCCCCGGTTATTTCGCGAGATCGAACGAATCGATCGAAAGCTGCGGGCCAGTCGAGTGGGAGTCCGATCGGGAATAGGATCTCGGAGAACAGGAGAGAGTGCTAGAGCCCTGGTCCTGGGGCAGGGCGTAGACACATTCATATATGTATGTATCGATCGGATATTTATGAAGATTCGGGAAGAACGAACGATGATCCGCATCTGCCGCGCCATTAGGCTAACCCGGGCCCATAGCTGGGGGCGCCAGGTGTGACCTCCTCGGTTCTCTCTAATGACGACCAGCCGCGATAATCCGAACGGCCGCATCCATCTCTGCACGGATACATCGAACAGATTGATACGGCTCGATGGGAACTTAACAAAACCCTCTATTTATGTGCACCGCTTTGAGAACTTTCGATAGAATTGTTTAAGTTTCAATGGGTGCTTGCAAGAAATAATGTCCAACCCGGAAAAATAAAATAATTATGACTACTTTGAGAATATGCAATTTTTTTTTTTTGTTTTCTTTTTGCTGCCCGAAATCATTTTAGGAGGGTGAAATCAAGTTTTGAAAATTCGTCTATTCTTCGTGAGAGATACAAAAAAAGGTTTCAGACAAAAGTTGTTCCTTTTCGTAAAGACTACCGTTTGGTGAATATGAAAATTTTTTTTTGTATCTATTATAGTTTGCGAGTTATAACGCAAGATTTATAAGGGTTGACTTCACCCCTTTAAAGTAATCTTGGGAAGAAAAAATAAAATTACGTGATACATACCTATGTAAGCATTGCATATTCCCAAAGTTTCACAATTTTTTGAATTTCCGGATTGAGTATCGACGACAATTAATTAATCACAGTCGGCTTTCATTCTTCTTTCGAGAATCGATTGAAGGGAGCGACGCGCAGACGCTCGTCCGTTCTAAGACATCGAAAAGGAGGTCAAGAATTTCCCTATAAAACACCGCCCTCGCAGTTGATCCCTGGCTGAATCGACGAACGAGGCCGAAAGGTGGGTGTCCATCGCGGCGCAGGAAACGACCTAGTTTATATCCATTATCAAAAAGATTCGTCGAGATAATGGCATAATTCAACCATCGACGCGAAGTTTGCGAAATGATTCCATAGTGAACACATTAGTCGGTTCTCTTCGTGAAAGTTAATTTTGTATAATTGACAAAAAGTTAGCGAACAAACGAGTCTTTTAAACAAAATAACGTCCATCTTCTTTTTTCTTTTTTGTGACTAGCTATTTTTTATCGAACTAAAAAGAATGAAAAAATAGATCCGCGGAACAAAAAAATACTATCGTTAGTCTAGATATTTCTTTCTTTTTTTTTTTTTTTTTTTAATCGATAAAAGACAGTCCCATTAAAATGGAATCGCGTTCAAACCAGGTTGATAATACCGTTTACCCGACTATGCATCTCTGATGAAGGGGCCACTGCTTCCGAACACGAAATCTGATCGACCCATGGAATTACAAAAAAGCACCAGGGATTTGCAAGATTAACTATAATTTTTGTACAATTTGAAGAAAGGTATATAATGAATGTTACAAACTATGGAATTCCTCGACATCTACAAATCTTGTGACACTAATCATCAAAATGAATCGGTCCCCTGACCTAACCCCCCATCACGCTTCCCCTTGTAATCAAAATAATCCTCGAAACTATATTTTCGTAACAATTACTTATCCCGTCAATAACACCACGTTCTACTTTTATATACATTATTTCTAATTTCCCGTTTCGGGGGTAATTTTCCACATTCTTCTCCGACAGCAACACCGTCATTATTTCTCAAGGTATGCACGTGTAACAAAATTTCTTTGGGAAGAACGGGCAACCGTTGTCCCAGGATCATTTAATGGCCACACACACCGATGGTCCGGGGGAATACGGGATCGAGTTGAAAAGAAGGAAGAAGGGGCGAGTCGTCGAAGAAAGAAAGGGTGATTATACGATCTCCTTCGAATTCTCTTCGTCTTTCTCCCGTTCGTTACCCAGCCCCTGATTTCTCGTTCGCGAAGTCATTCGAAGATTCTGGCGCGTCATTTCCCGTAATGCGATATATACCGACCAAATCTCGAGCATCACTCCGCGGCTATTAATCTATTGGCAGGCATCCAAAGCCAATGCACTTCTCGGGATACATATTCAACGACCGGGTCGCCGTCTGCGACTGTTCTTTATGCGTGATTGGATCGATGTTCTTTGGAGAACAGTTTGCTAATTTTAGGAGCAAATTATTTTCATTTTATTACCGTACATATCTGATTACGATTTTTAGTTGAGTGAGAGAATACAGTGGTGGCCACAGAAATTACACCACTTTTATCACCGCGCTAGCTGTCGATAAGGAGCTATGACCACAAGCTGTCAATGCTTTTCCAAAACTGACGATCATACATTACCGTCGTATACAACGGGTCGTTTAATAAATTTGTGCGATTTTTAATGATAATTGCCTTCCAGCGTTCTGAGATGCAACTAAATTCAATTAAAATCTTAGAAATAAAGGGTGACTTAACGATTAAAATGAACGATATACTACGATATATTCGATATATTCGAATAAAAATATCTGCTGTTATAATAAAAAAATCGCTTTTTATTAACACGTTAAAGCCCAAACGAACTTTTGGCCAACCTGACAAAATCCAACCGAAGCTATATAATGCAGCCGTATACGAATATCACGAGTAAAGTAAAAATCCTGCAATTTATTTCTTCAATGCCCATCGAATCTACTTTCAGTCTTGACAAACCTCCCAATCACCCAACCGATCGCGGACTTCGCCTATTCCATGAAGTCCACATAACCCACTTCCAACTCCGCTAATCCTCTTCCTTTCACCCTGAAACCACTCGCGCGACGACCGCGTTTGCGTCACCGGCGTCGTTTCGCCGACTTTCGAACGACTCCGGTTAGCCCACTTTCCACTATCGACGTTCGACTCGTCGAACCGTGTCCAAGACACGGATCATCCCCGTGACGAGGCCCTTCACGCGACCGGATCCACCCTTAGGACGGATGCTTACGAAGCAGACGTCAAAACATTGGTGAAATATGAGGGCGAGGCGAGCGGAAGATCGATTCGCAGGCACCCCTGGATGAAGAGGCTCGCATCCACCGGCTCTCCGGTTCGCATTGTTAAAAGCCCGTAATAGATTATGCATTAAACGCGAGGCAGAATAGGAGAGATAGCGTAACAATGGATCAACCGCCGGTCTGGCCCCCTCGGGGACTCCGTCGTACGTCATCCGTCGATCCTGAGATCATTATTATCCGGGGAGTACACCAGCTTCCTTCCTTCCTATGCTCTCGCTCTTCTTCACGCGAGTCTTCCTTCCTTCCTTCCCTTTTTGCGTTTCAAGAGGATCCAAAGACGCGCGTCACGTTCCGCGATCCATTTCGACGTTTCGACCGAACTCACCCTTCTTTTGAGAAACGGACGACGTGAGCGGAAATATTAGATTTGTGGAATTTCTCGAGGTGCCTCAATGGTGGTTACTTTTAGTGGATTTTAATTCGAAATGGATCTTTGGAAGATACTTCGTGGGATAATGAAAGGGAATAATGGAGTGTGTTGTTTAGTGATAATGTGAGGCGATCATTTTTTTAGATTTTCTTTTTATTTTCTTAGATTAAATTAAAGAAATTTTTGTAACATGTTAATGTATATAGAAGAGAAATTAAATATTTGGATGGATTCAAAACTGACAAAACCGACGAACGATACTTGAAAAAATGAGGTACAGCGTTTCTTCGTCGTTTCGTTTCCATCTTTGTTGTAACCTTTTAATTAAACTTGCAAGACACCTCACGTAACACGGAAGGAGGTCAATTATTGACAGTCTCGGTGATTTCAAAGATAGATTAAAGATTTAACGCTAATCCAATTCAACGTATTCGATTACTCCTTGAGCGATCGTCACCCTATTAGCCCGATTCATCGATGAATCACCGCGTTTATTAATTTGATGACTGTAAAAAAGAAAAACTGTCCAATGAGGTTACTTAATCTCGTCGCGTCTTAACGCTCTGGTGCGCTCGAACAAAGGCATTCACACTTTCGATGGTGTTCCGATTCCAGTGAAAGTGAGAGCAGTTTCATTGGAAATTATTAAGGAAGACCCGATCCCCGTACGGTTAAGCAATTACCGATCAATTATCGAGCAGCTTGTACATTGATTCCAATTTGCTCATGCTTCGATGCAATCGAATAATTATTGAAGAAGCCATTGCATTTAATCGCACAAAAATCTACTATAACCTGTTCAAAATAATATCTCACATATTCCCTGCTATCGTCGAACTAATTCATCTAATTGCTATTAAGAATTTCTTCGAAGAAACATTTTCATAGTTTTTAATATATTATTATCTCAATTGCTTTCATTAACAGCCCTAGCACTGGTCGTAATTGGTCATATTAGTATCCTCTAAAACCTACAGTAGTGGTCGATAAAATTGCACCACTTCTGAAGAACACAGCTTATCGAATATTTAGATACACTGGAAGTTTGTAATTATACTAAATTGTATTAACGCGGTCTTTTCGGTCGTAGAATTCGATATCGTAGCTAATAAGATTAAATTGCTTTTTGGAGGTTTCTTAATGCATACGTTATTGTAGAAATTGTGTTGGGTATATTTAGGGGAAGATAGTTTCTACAAGAAGTGATTTTAGTCGGATATTTAGGCTGTTGGAGATGTGAATGACACATTTCGAGTAGTATCAGTTGATTATGGTCTACGGTAGTTAGTAGAAACAATATATTTAGATTCAACGACGGAAAAGTTAGAAGGATTCACATTAATTATTATTAAAATTAAATATTCTAATGTACAGTAGTGGTCAATAAAATTGCACCACTTCTGAGGAACATAGTTTACCGAATATTTAAATACATTGCAAGCCTGTAATTATACTAAATTGCATTAACACGGTCTTTTAATACTTTTGAATAATCTAATTCTTCAATCGCATACACCAATTCTTTCGTTATTATGCATGATTGTCAGTTTTGGAAAAGCATTAACAACTTGTGGTTATAGCTCCTTACCAACAGCTCACACGGTGGTGAAAAGTGGTGCAATTTCTGTGGCCACTACTGTAGATCATCCTCGACAACTTTCGACGATATCAATTTCGCAAACCTAAACCGGAAAGTGAAAAGAATTCCAAAGAGGTCTCATCATCGAAGCTACGCGTTAGCACCGTCCCGCTAACAGTACCCTTATCTCGGCATCCCTCGTTCCGCCAACGTTTCTAGCTAAAATCGCTCAAATCACATCCGAGAGTTTCAAATCGGCTCCCTAAAGTGTCCCCCCGACCAGCCGCCCCTAAATCCTCCGTTTCGTGGGCAGAGGAGCGTCCCGGTCGAATTACGGGCCATTTGGTCGTGGCCGAGTCGAGCGCAAAAATAATGCATGTAATCTGGTCTGTAAAACCGTTTGACCTCTCGTCTCGGGGTAGAACGTCTAACCCTAGCATTACCAAAATCTCCGGACCAGGAACGAAGGGACAAAGAGGAAGCAGGGACGCGAGGGGAGGAACGAAGATGGCGGATTTGACGCGATCACGAGGATTACGGGCAGGGCGACGTGACTCCATATGTAAGATATTACTCGAACGTGTAATTTCACTATTACGGCTAATCTGTTGACATTAGAGAACAGTCGGGCAAATTGTTGGGTCTCCGAATCGGAGCGATGTGTCGGTCGCGCGGCGGCCATTATGTTAAACAGTTTAAACTATTCTCTAAGCGGAGAGGCCCCAAACGACCAGTGCTGCAGCAGCAACGACCGTTATTTCGAGCTTGTCCCTCTTCTTCTCCCGTCCCAAAGACACGGGGGAACCGTTTACCGTTTAGACGACGACGCGCGTTCGTCTTCTGCGTCCGTTCTCCTAATCATCGTCCCAGGGACCCCGCTATGCCGGCACGATCGATCCGCGACCGATCACGCAAAATTGTGAACGTCCGGTTTCTCCGATCCGGTAATTTTTCCCCCCGCAATGGTGAACGATGCTGGACGAAATTTGGGACCACGTTTTGCGAAATCGCCTCGCTAGTGATATTTTCGTCGCGAGATTTGACTGTGTTTGATTCAGTATATTTTGACTGGAGTAGATTTTGTGTTAGATTGAGATTTCATTGTTTGTCGTTGCTTTCTAATTTTGAATTCTGTTGGAGTGATGTTTTTACTCAAAAGGTAGCAGAATTTGTGTTGTTTCGCAGTTGAAACGAACTGTTAATTTTGTTTGTCTCTGTTTAAGTAAACGAAGCTCGGTATTACAAAAGTGATGTTCCATTATTCGACAATCGATGTAACGAATTTCAAAATAGCAGGAGTTCAGCAACCAACATTTTTGGAATTTTACACTAATGATTGCTAACATCGCATCGTTCATACGTTTATAATTTTTTATATGTCACTATCGTTGAAAGATAACTCAGAGATGATGCTTTTATATTGGAAAGTGCATAAGTGGCAACACGAATAGGACATTATCATGTATAAAAATTAACATTATACAGTAGTGGCTACAGAAATTGCACTGCCTTTCACCACCGTGTGAGCTGTTGATAAGGAGCTACGAATTCTTTTCCACAACTGACAATCATACCTAACTGTAAAACAATTGATGTATCAAATTGGCCAATAAGTTCGCGTAATTTTTAGCGATGTCTTCCAACGCTTTGAAATACAACTAAATTCAGCACAAATCTTAAAAAATGGACGATACATTATTCAATAAAAAAATTTCTTTTTTTAATAAACAAAACGCTTTTTACATACATATTAAAGCCCGCACAAATTGTTTGACCAACCTAATAAAATCCGACCGAAGCGATATAATGCAGCCCTATTGCGTCAAATTATTCAAAACTGTTAAAAGACCACGTTAATCCAATTTTTTATAATTACAATGATTGCGAACGAAGACTGAAGTGGAAACGAAGTGAGAAAGGAAGAACAAAAAGAAACAAAAGAAACTAGATCAAACTGAGCGTTACCAATAGCTGAATACAGATATCTCCAACATTTCTGTATTGTATTAAATATTATTAGACAGGTCTGAGTGAGCCGAAGTTACACCAACAACTAATACGATTTTAAAAAGTGAACTTGTACCACTTCAGAATTTACGACTTCAATTCTTTTATCTTCAATCCACGATACATCATCGCCATTAATAACAAACACTTCTTAAATCGTCGATCGCACGAGAGGATTAGGTAGCCAGGTATGTAGGCCTCGAAAGCGGTCCACCGCTCGAGACGTCGCGGCGTCACGTCGAAAAATAGCAACAATTACGTGGAGCCGCTCAAAATCGGAAAGGTCAGCCCTCGCCGAGCGGAGGGAGCAGGAGAAGAGCTGGTCGCAATAATAATACCGGTGGAAGAATGAGAATAAGAAATCGTGAACCGATCGGCGATCCTTTCGAAAAGAGAGGTGGACGGCCGACAGCTGGGAGACGGCCGCGAAACCACGATCCTCGCGCGGATCGAAATCCGCATCACCTCGGACGGTTTTCATTGTCGAGTCGTTACGTCACCCTTGTCGCTTCCACGAGGACGCGTCGCCGTAACATCGATTGTCGACAGTCATCCGGGACGATTGAGCGGCGCGACCTTCGCGCAATTAAAACCCCTTGAAGTTCCATAGGCGTCACCGGTGAAAACGGTTGACAATGTCGGCGAACGATGAATGTGCTTTTGATGTAACGGAGCCAGAAGACCATCGTGGATTCCTCGACCTGTGAGCTGGTGGATGTACAGGTTGATTCAAAGATAGAAGCAAAATAAGAAGTAGGTTGGAGACTTTGATCGATATCGTAATTTGGAAGTTAAGACTGAAACTGCTAAAGCGGTCAAACGACCGGTTTCTAATTTCACATAAAAATTTTACTAATTTCTAACCGCGCAATTTTTAGTATTTTCCACGATTTTTTATAAAATATATGGTCTAAGGTTTGTTCTTCTTGAGTTATATATTTTTTCAAATATTTATTATAGTAATTTCTTTTAGTACAAATAGGTATACTTTGATCGTCGTTTTAGCGTTGATAGCGTGATGGTACCGGTGTAATATTTAAGAAGCTACGGAGTATCAAATTTTAACCCTCGCCCATCCCTTGAATCAATATGACAAATTTCGCTCCCAAAAAGTGCACGTTAAATGTGAAAAAGCAGTGTACCTTGCAGATTCCTTTTGAACGATGCAAACAAACATATCTTTGGATGCACAGAAATTTAATTTTATATGTTTTTAAATTTCCAACAAAAGAATTTACCGACATAACTATTTAATTAAAATATCCCGAATTAAGTTGAGAATTTTAAATAATTCAAAGTTGTTGCTTTCGCGCGTTCTTGAAACGACCAATGATTGCCACCGTCGTTGCACTTACAAAAAATTATGAATAAAATGTTAATATCTGATATCTTTCTAATTTCAACCACACTTAATGCTGCCAACTAGTAACAGAAAAACGGACCACAATCCTTGAATCACCTTATACCCATTCAAGGAAACGTCAACCGTCTTTCCCCACACGTTCCTCGCTGCAACGGCCATCAGCAGCTCGAAGGAATCGGTGATTAATGATTATGGATGTTTTGCAAACGTGACAAACCGAGCGAAGAGTTCTCAATAGCGAACGTTGCCACGAATAGGTGGTCAGGACCGATCCCGGTCCTAATCGCCAACTGTTTCCTCGCAACCGGTCACCGGCGTCCTCGATCGTTTCGTTGCTGATGAACGGAGACGCGACGTGACCGACGATTCGGAGGAAAACAGGTTTGACGTCGACGCCGCGACTACGAGTCCACGGATCGACGTTTATGAAGCCGGCTCGACGTTTCCGAAGGCGATATTTCGCAGATGGCATTTATTAACTTCTCGCGCGTTATTTCGAGACACGCAGCTGCTTTCTGACGTTTTGCCCGCCGCCTTTGAACGGAGGACAGATAGGAATTTAGTTTTTGAAGCGAGGATTACTGCGGTGACAAGGAATCTTGCGAAGAGTTGCGTGAGAATTTTATTTTTTATGTTTTCTACTGAAATATTGGTTGATAGACCAGACCTGGACGTTCTAAGGGTCGCACGAATTGAAAAGAATTGAAAAGAAATTAAAAGAATTTAAAATTGTGTTACTTTTAATTTTCAAATTCTTTCTGAGCCAAACTCACTCTTATTTCATTGCGAGAACTTTTAATTTTGATAAAAATGTGTACTTAACATAAAATTGAACCAAAAAAATATCGCATATTGAGAATATTTATATATTTCTCAAAGATCAAACATAAGTATTTCGTGTCGTTTCAAGACTACCGACAACATAACTCAAAATAATGGCACATCCATTGAAACCTCGATCAGTTTGCGTCACTTTTGTCTCCAAACCGCATCAAGAATATTATCGTGGGGCATTGCTGGGAAGAAATGCCGCGTTTCGAAAAATGCGTGCCTCGACACGGGTGCGTGCACGTCGAAACGCTGTGATCGAAATGTCGAGGCACAAATTACAGGCGATTGCGGGATGGGCATCCCTCGAAAGCGTTCCAAAGGGTGACAAGCCGATCGAAGGATTCTTTCTCGATCGGCAAGAAGCAATGGCGTCACCATCGTCTCTGAAAACTTCAGTTTCATTTTCGTTCCTACACGATTCTTATATTTGTGTGTTTTTAAGTTGAGTTATTTTTGGTTTTTCTGTGGTTCACAGTGTTACAAAAGTACTAGATTTGAAATTTTAATAAATTCATGAAAGAATAATTTTCAATTAATATTGTAATAGATATGATTAAAAATAACATTTTTATTTAATACAGTTTGAGTGTTAAATTGAGTTATTTTGAGTTTTTCGGTGGCTTACAGTGATACAGAAGTATTATATTTGAAATTTGAATAAATAAATAAAAGAATAATTTTAAATTATTATCGCAATAGATATTAAAAATCAAATTTTTGTCCAATATAATTTAAGTATGAAATTGTGTTATTTTTTGGAGATTTACAATCATAAAAAACTATTAGATTATAACATTTTTATTTAATCCGATTTAAATGAGAAATTGTAAGAAAGTTCTTAACACACAAGCGATGTTAGTATATTAATATATGAAAATAATAAATTAGAACAATATGTTCCAATTGCTCATTATTTTTTTCTCTTTTTTTTTGTATGCAACCGCTAATCATTTTCTCTGGATGAAAAAAAACCTCGTAAATTTTATAAAAAAATTAAAGGTGAAACCTCTGCACGGTAAATCGAGCACGAAGAATTAATACCCCTATAATACGAAACAGGATGGAGAAAGTGGAGAATTCATTTAATCACGTATAGAAATTTGCCTCCATTATACTTGATAGTGCAAATGGTCACACGATGGGTGGGATTTAGTGCGTTGCGCACAGGTCACGAGATATTCCGTGCTCGGTAGGTGGAACGTGTATTTCGAACGCGTTTCGTGCACCCTCGGGTTACGAATGATCTACGGTAGTTATGGGAGCTTTCGTTAAATGAAGAAATTATGACGAACTTAGCGCAATTGCCGGTGCTCCGTAACTGGCAACTGGAATAGAAGTTTTCGACCTGGTTTTAAAGTTCTCGCGAAATCCTTCAATTGAACACGTATTGTATATACCGTGGTAAGTGTTAAAATTGCATATCGAATGGTACCTCGTTCTCAAACAGCCCGCTATGGTTATTGCAGTCTGCGAGCCTTTATAAATATCTCGAAACGAAGTTCGCGTTGAAATGCGATGGAAACGATTCTTAACGCTAGATTTTGCGGGCACCAATTGGATCATTTTAACGAGTACGTTACAATGGAATTTTTTTTTTTTTTTTTTTGTAACAACACTGGTTCGTTTCACTTAGAATCCATGGATTTTTGTTAACAGAAATTTATCTAGTACATCTTTTGTATTAACTTCTATTTTATGTGTGAATTTTCCGCACGCAGACTTGTTTCGTTTAAACACGAAATTTGAAATCCGTCAAATTGACGAGTTCCGTACCTCTAGCGTTGAATAGCGAGAACGTGGGAACTAATACTAATATAAATGCAACGCAACAAACGAAACAATAGAAATTGATTCATAATAGTATTAAAAAATTAGCCACACGAATTTTGAAAAGCAGAACATTTAACATTTACTAGTAAAGGTATTAGAAAATTCAATGGCGAGCTTCCAAGAGGTAACTCGACTCTCGACAAAAATAAAAAATGGCATAACCGATAAATAGACGTTTTAATTATATTTTAAAAATAAGAAATCCTTAATTTCCTAGTAATTTAAGTCTAACATCAATTCAGTTACGCTAACTTTTAATTTATAAAAATACTCCATAGAAAATTGAACGTGTTAACATCGTTAAAAGGATCTTAACCAATTTTTTCTTAATCAAAATCGATATTAAAAATTGTTTATTTCTCAAAATATTCACACCTTATTTCTTACGATTGCTCGCAGAGAAGCAATCAACAGAAACGGTCCGCGTGATCCTACGCCACTGCGAGGAAGGTACAGAGAATAGACAGAGCGAGCTGAGTGTGAAGTGTGAAGACGGTTAGGGACTCGTTAGCTCGAATGATAAGTCGGAGCAATTTCACAGCTTGAAGCGCCGACAAAACAGACGAGAGCGGATGCCACACCGGACTCGAAAGAGAGATTCCTCTGAAACCTTATTCTTCGCCACCGTTCCAGTCGAAATTGAGGCGTCGATGGAACGGCCACTTAAACGAACGGCCACCGTCCCTTGGCTCGATGAAACGCGATTTTCAGGCAACAAGAAAAAATTCGAAATCGAAACCGAAATAATAATGCACGATCCGAGGGATCGGAAGATTGCGCCTCGTCGAGTTCCTTCAGCGATCGATCGTATTGATTTTTAGAGACGAGATGGGCGTAATCGTCGAAATGAAAAGGCCTCGCATCTCGTCGAACTTGAAATCGCAGACGCAGGATCCTTGATTAGCAATCCGATACAGGCTTGAATCCTTGCGCAATCCGACCAATTCGCCCGATTAATCCTTGTTGCGAAACGCGGAAACCTTGGTCCGAGATTTCGAGTCGCGTCTGCCAAATGTCTCGCGCGTAAATAATCGGGGATTATGATGATGATTGGTTTCGAAACTGCTTCGACGATGGATGACGAAAAGCAAAAATAGGTCCCAGGTAAACAGCGAATGGTATTGACTGACTTCGGATATTGAATTTAAGAAGGAATGAATTTGTCGACTGGCTGAGTAAATTCATCGATAATTGATCGATCGAAAGTTGTTTGGTTTTGAACGTTAAACTTTGCGAAAATGAATATTTTAGATAGTATTTTTAACAAGTTTACCGTTACTATGTATTCGATCAAATTAACCGTTTAATTGAATATAGACGAGACTACTTTCGTTTAACCTTTTGGCAAAGACACTACTCAGTAAAAGCGTTGATTCAATGAGACAGCAATTACATGCGCGTCCTTATTATATTTTAGAAAACTTCTTTTACAACGAATACTGTTGATATTACAGTTTTCGAGACTATTAGTGCAGCTGAAAGCAAGAAACAATTGGTTTTGTGAAGAGTAACCGAAATTTGATTTTGATGAAACATAATCACACTTAACACACATGTTCCTCTTTACCATGACACATCCTGACAAACATTCCGATTGTTATAACTACAATACCAGAAAACACAAAAATCTTTTACCAAAAGCCCTCTACAATTCTCACAAGTTGCAGTTCACCTATCCTCTTCCAATTCAACCAATCGACCCCCAGTATCTCGTACAAATTATACGAACCAACCCTTCCACTGCGATCAGTCCTACACCCACAAAACTACGAAACTTAAGAAAAATCTAAAACCTTTCTCCCTCGAAAGGTTTTACGGCGAAAGAACCAAAAAGATGACTAGAGATAGGAAAAACCAGGGAGGAGGAACCCAAGCAGCGTAGAGAGGGCGACAGAGGAGCGGTCGCGAGAGGAGACGGAACGGAGTAAAGTGCAGATCGTACTCGTCGTCCGGTTGCCAGGCAACGCGCTAATTAGCCCACCCAGCTTTTTCGAGTGGATACTCGAGGGTACTTGCTAACCTCTCTCTCCCTGCCTCTCGACCCCTCGCTCCGTGTCTCCGTTGCCCTCTTTTGTCCGCGTCTCTCCGCTCCGGGTGATAGTGACATCGCGCATCGGGATCGTTAATGCCGGTCCCTATGCTCGGCCAGCGACGATCATCGCAGAAATCGGCTGATCTTCCATCCTAGCCAACGATGCTTGGCGACCACCACGACTCCGACCCAGACGCGCGCGCGTAAATCAATGGGAAGCCGTAAAATTCGATCCTGCGCGAGGTAAGGGAAGAGTGGTTGCTCGCATGGGATTCCTTTCCGCTGGACGCCGCCTCGACTTGGCGTGGTTTATTTGTTTATGTGGAACACCACCGCCCCATCTAATTACAGGACGGAAATTGAACGCGCTGGCGGGGTCAACGCGTAATACGCCGGTATCCTAATAGTAATAGATACTGATTGGAAATTATCGTTATTGGTTGACGCGGAAAAATGCGCGATGAGCCGGAGTCGATGCCTCGATTTATGTGTTTCTTGAGCAGACGGGGTTCAGCGTCGTTGATTCATGAGAAAATGGTACCGTGCACAGGTGGAAGGAAGTTCTGCGAAATGGTGCAACGGCAAAGAAGGGTGCTTCGCTCGCTTCGCCTAATTGCGTCTGTGACCTGTCTTTAACGCGAGATTATATGATTCGATTTGTAGATATCGTTGAGCATACGCGAAAGATAGCAACGTGGATATTTAATGAGCCAGAGAAACCATTTCGACAGACGACAGCAAATTTACTGCAAATATATATTGCAAATTTTTAAGAATGAAACTGTTTTATTAGGGTAAGTCTGGGATAGTTGGACTACTTTTTGGAACGAAGCCATTGCATTGTTGGTTTTCTTACATTTTTGTTGTTTCGTTTTGTTATTAATATATATAAATCATACTTCGCGACATGTTAAAGTATTTATCTCTTTTCTTAATCAAAAAATACCAATATTGCACCCGCATTTTTGGATTACAGTGTTTATTTAGCTACTTAATATAGATGGATTATTTTCAAGAAATTGAAACTTCGCTAATGTATTAATACTAGAACTACCGAAGTGATCAAAACTGGTTTGCAACTTCTCGTATAAATTCTATGAATTTACAATGGTATGCTTTAAATAATTTTTTGCGTTTTTCTGTAATTAACACGAATCAAAATTTATTTCCCTTGCACTTTATATTTCTTTCCAAGTACCAATTATTTTTAATTCTTCGGTTAATGTAAGTATACCTGAATCGTCGGTAAGTTTAGTGTTAAGAACGTCGAATAAAGCACTCTTTGCAGTACCATTCTAAAATCAGCGAAGCGTTACTGCATCTACCTGTACAGGTAAAACATCATTGTAAAGAGAAGATACAAGCTCGACGCTTTCAACTACGATTTCATTCCTCGGTGACATCATCCAGTCGATATGAACACAAGTATTTTCATCCTCGAACCGTTCCCACGGATCGACATCGGTGACACCTGTTCAAGTCTTTCAGCGCGTTGCGTGTGCTATTTGCGTATTAATTCTGTAATGACTATCATAATGTAAATTCCGAATGTTCGCGGCTAATGTAACGAATGTCATTTCAGTCCTGTTTGATGTTCTCGATCTTGTACGGAGAAATTCCTCGGTTAAAAATTGATAACAGTTAGACTTTAAACGCTGGATCGTAAAATTTCTTTTAAGTAAATTCATTTGATAGTGATAATTTTGCTGCGGTAAAAATAATGGGCCTTCAGATAATTCAGTTTGTGGGTAACTGGCATCTGCGTTACTATATCGCGCGTGTCTTCAAAGGATCGTTATCGATAATCTTTTCGCGATTTAAACTTAACAGCTACTCTTCATCTAACAAAAGGGTTAAATGCTTTAATGGCATCCATAAACGTAAGTATTGTTGCGATGTTATGAATAATCTTTGAGATCGAACAGAACCTAGCGTCCAATTAGGTCCGATGCAGACGAGCGACTTTTGTCCTTGCGATCTCGTTGCGATCATACGTTTGTCTCCGTTGTTTTCAATTTAGAAAACAAAGGAAGATATGTGATCGCAGCGAGATCGCAAGGACAAAAGTCGCTTCTCGATGCACGTCGAGATGTTTCTGTTTCGAAGTCATCGACGACGTGTTGTACGCGTCGGTAGTTAATTATCGCGGAAATAAAAATTACGTGCACGACACATCGATTGAGATCGTTTGTCGAAGTACAGTTTCAGATTGCACCGCGTCTTGAAAGTTGTTTAAAGACCTGTTTTAACAAAATTTACAAAATTGGTGTTCGTATCTGTATAAAACTCTTTGCGTAAGACTCTACCGAGTCTACTCGATTCAAGTGACGCCTCACGACGAGTTACAGTGTTGCCACTGCAAGTGGTTAATAAGGAAACACGAGTACACCCGAAAGTGAGATTTCAGGAAAATCCAGAAGTAACAGTGTCCAATGATTAAAAATCCAAATCGTTACAAAGTACTCGCAAAGGTCCCTCTGCACAATCGCGAAAGCAGCTCTTCAATAGTCACACGAAGAACCAAAGCGAGAGCCAGTAGAGCCGTAGAAGACGTCTGTCGAAGCAGATTACAGCATCGCCCGAAGACAGACTCGCTCGGAAACGGCGCGGCGGTACAGGTGCGGCCGCGAGCGAGCGCACCTCGTAAAGATGCAAATACCGTGGCCTGATGGACTCGTCAGCGACTGTCAAAGCGTGATTGCAAGGGAACGCCGCCACGGCACGCTCCCCATCGTTGTTCGCGAAAGAATATTCCGTTGCGGCTGCAAGATAAACACCGAAGGAGCTTCAGCCCTTCCTCGAGAAGAGGATCCGGTCGTGTCTTCTTCCCCTTTCCGCTCCGACCGACGCCTCGCTCGCATTTTCTGTTTGCTCGACAAATAAACCCTTCTCCGGCGACCGCTGTCTCCGCGCTTCGATGCTCCTTTGCGAGGAATTCTTTACGGGAATCGTCCAAGACGCTCCATTGTCACGCTTCTTCGAGAAGGTGGCGTCGTGTTTTCGGAACCGGCTTAAATGGCCCCGATCGCATTTGCTTAGGGTTGACGGGGGTAAATAGGTACGAGGGGTTAGGTCGTGTCGAGGTGCTGCTTGGTCAAATAGGCTGATTACTTGTATGTACAGCTTTGTGGACAGGCTGGTGATAAGTGTATCTGTCGTGGCTTGGTTTTAGGATTGAAATAGTTGAGGATTTTGTTACCGTGGCTACTACTTAACACGTTGACGACGGAACCTGGTTTTTGTAAATTTTACTACGGAATAAAATTGGAATCAATTCTTGCTTATATAAATACTTTTAAGAGTAATTTCGTATTCTAGAGATAGATCATAATTTAGAGTTTATGTTAAGATTATTTTTAAAAATAATCTTTCATACGTAGTTCTTCACTATCTTCACCTTTTTTAATGTATAAAATATGAAATACGAGAAATTTCGTCACCCAAGCTAGTTTTCATCTTTTGACGCTGAATATTTTTTAAAGAAAGAAATTAAGGTTGCACTGTGAAGTTTAAATAATGTTAGCTTCGATATTTTTCTTTCAATAAATATATTACAGTTTCGATGTGAATATTATACGAAAAGTACCGTGCGACAGGTGAAAGTCCCAGCATGANGATTGTACTGTGAAGTTTAAATAATGTTAGCTTCGGTACTTTTCTTTCAATAAATATATTACAGTTTCGATGTTAATATTATACGAAAAGTACCGTGCGACAGGTGAAAGTCCCAGCATGAAACGTGCGAAGGTTAAACTGTTAATATACAAAGATTNCCGTTGCGGCTGCAAGATAAACACCGAAGGAGCTTCAGCCCTTCCTCGAGAAGAGGATCCGGTCGTGTCTTCTTCCCCTTTCCGCTCCGACCGACGCCTCGCTCGCATTTTCTGTTTGCTCGACAAATAAACCCTTCTCCGGCGACCGCTGTCTCCGCGCTTCGATGCTCCTTTGCGAGGAATTCTTTACGGGAATCGTCCAAGACGCTCCATTGTCACGCTTCTTCGAGAAGGTGGCGTCGTGTTTTCGGAACCGGCTTAAATGGCCCCGATCGCATTTGCTTAGGGTTGACGGGGGTAAATAGGTACGAGGGGTTAGGTCGTGTCGAGGTGCTGCTTGGTCAAATAGGCTGATTACTTGTATGTACAGCTTTGTGGACAGGCTGGTGATAAGTGTATCTGTCGTGGCTTGGTTTTAGGATTGAAATAGTTGAGGATTTTGTTACCGTGGCTACTACTTAACACGTTGACGACGGAACCTGGTTTTTGTAAATTTTACTACGGAATAAAATTGGAATCAATTCTTGCTTATATAAATACTTTTAAGAGTAATTTCGTATTCTAGAGATAGATCATAATTTAGAGTTTATGTTAAGATTATTTTTAAAAATAATCTTTCATACGTAGTTCTTCACTATCTTCACCTTTTTTAATGTATAAAATATGAAATACGAGAAATTTCGTCACCCAAGCTAGTTTTCATCTTTTGACGCTGAATATTTTGTAAAGAAAGAAATTAAGATTGTACTGTGAAGTTTAAATAATGTTAGCTTCGGTACTTTTCTTTCAATAAATATATTACAGTTTCGATGTTAATATTATACGAAAAGTACCGTGCGACAGGTGAAAGTCCCAGCATGAAACGTGCGAAGGTTAAACTGTTAATATACAAAGATTGAAAAAGTCGTCTAGTTTCTATGACACAGAAGGAATTGATTCCTTACATTACAGGTACATGATCCAATCAAAATTGAGGTTTACTCGATACAGAACATTCTAACCAAAATATTCCCTGAAATTCTCCGATCTTTCCCCACATTTTCCATCAAAACACTGCGTCACTTTTGTCGACGCTTTCCCAACAGTTTCCACCGCGACTTTGGTCAACGATTGGTCGAAGCAACGCGCGACTCTCACGACAGGAGCGATCTTTATCCGTTCTTAGCAGAGTAAACACCATGACTGAATGGTCGAGTGGTGGCTTTCTGGCGTTCCCGTTGGTCCGGTCTCCTAGGTAAATAAATAAATAAATCGGCGATTTTTCGAAGTCCAAACGATGAGAGGCGCGAAGACAACGGACGAGGACCGCCTCGTCGACGAGCAATCCCGGCCTGGTCAACGTCGATTGTTGTTTTAAGGGTGTGAAACATGACAGGTGCACAATGAGCGGTGATGCTGCAGGTGCGAACGGCACGGTTAACAATGGAACGGTGAACGCCGGGAATCCTCGACGTCTCGCGATGAACGACGCGTGTAACGCGAGACAATTTGTGGCCTGGCGTGCTACGAAGATTCCGAGGAACCGCCGAATCATTGACTTTACTTCTTTTCGTGGTCGTCGCACGGTTTAGGGTGTTTTAAGCGGATTGAGGGCGATTATACGCTTCGAGCTTGAGGAATTTGGTATCGTAAGCGAGTGTGTGTACTCGTTCTGTAGTTTTCTTTTAGCTCGTAGGTTAATTCATCGTGTGTACATTGAATGGTGTGATTTCTTTTTGAAGAAATAATTTATGGATTTTACTTGTTATTTACTTGTTGTACCGCAGCTATATGGCCGAGGTTTCGGTTAGAGGCTCAGGAAATTACGAACAAAAATTGAGCTCCGGGTGCAAACACGTATATTTCTGTTACAAACATTTGACGGGTAGCGCAACGCGATGGAACAGAAAGAGCATTTTTTTTTTTTTTTATTTTGTGCTGGGTTTTTATAATAGACGGGGACAGTGGTGGGGTGGCGATATTTGGGTCAATCACTAGGATCGATGAACTTTTTGGCAGTGGGCAAAATCGAGCAATAGCTTAAGCAGAAATTATAATGGCAAAATTGCGTTCCTCGTGGCAGGATCGCGTATAACATTACACACTATTCACTGCGTTATTAAAACTTCCTATAGCGATGAAAGTGAAATTTTACTTTGTTAACGCGACGTTTTCTTCCAAGTTAGTCCAGCATAACACTGTTTCTGATTACGCGCTTCCACAAAACCTAATTAACAATTCCAATTTCTATATATTTAGTAAAAATTAGATTAATGTGTTTAAAATTAGAGATGTGATTCATGCTGCTATCTATTCATAATTTTTGTAACTCCACGCACGTTCTTTTATTTACATTACTCTACACAGAAGTATCCAGAACGTTCCTCGATTCCTAAACATTCCTAAATCCTGGGTAGACATTACAAAATTCTTTTCACGTGACAATCAAATTTTGATGTTCACCACTACGACGTGAAACGTTACTATTTTTATCATCCTGAAAAATATAATCCTCATTGTACCGAGAACAAAGTTTAAAAGCCAATTTTCCTCCATGAACGAGATTTAACGATACCACGAGACCGATACAGCACGATTAAGCCACGGATAGCAAAAAGAAACACCGAGGAAGCAAAGAAAAATCTGGAGACCTGGTTTATGAAGCCTGATACCTTATAGGGCTTATGGTGTCGTGTGCACGTACAAGCGGAATGGTGAATGTGACCGACGCGGCAATGATAATTAATCAAGCTGAATGCCGTGGAGGCGCCCTCCGCGCAGCGTAATAACAGCGCGAGCTGTGTGGTCCATCCTTGTTCCTCGTGCTCTTCGTGTCCCCCAGCGGAACCGTTCCATGAACACGGGATTACGCTGTCACCCGGTCGTTGCTTGTTTCTTACTTTCTCCGCTTAAGAAATTCGATATAGAATAGCTGTCTTTATTCGTCTGGATGCGCCTGCTGGGAAATTTATTCTCAATTTCCGCGATTTCTTCGCCAGAAATTATTATGGAATTTCTTGGTTTCGTAGTCGATCATCTATTCCAGGGATCTTAAACTCTTTCTCCTCCAAGGGCCGCAATGTTCCCACTATCGATTACACTGTATCCTAATCCTGTACAAAGCCGAAGAGGCAAGACGGTAATCGGTGTGACTCCACCGGTTGCGCGGATGTAGACAATTGCAAGAAGCATATGCATCGAATCATTGACGAATAAAAAAAGATTTGGTGCATGAGAAATTACGACAAACACGGCTCATTGCATACAATGCGACGTTGCGATGGGAAACAACGAATGATCTTATCCGCACCTCGCGTACGCAACTTTGGCATATTCGATATTCGTAACTGCCTACTGCGTTTACTTTAAATTTCCATTATTAATTTTTTTTCATCTTTCGCTTGACTACTGTGTTAACGCTAGATGTTGTAACAAGTCTAATGCTTTTTTTAATGACAATTTCAAATTAAGCTTAACACGGTGTTGCACACTTTATCTTACAATTAGATACGACAGCATGAGAAGTTCAAACCTGCTCCGTTCATTATTCCAGCAGTGACGCGTGGTTCGTTGAACTTCAGTTTGTTGGAACCGTCTAATCGATTTGTGAATTAATGATCCTATCAAGATTATTTGAGCTAGAATCACTCAAGGACTCAGCGACCACAAATCACGAGTATTTGTCGAACGAACCTAAAAAAAGGAAAAACTTGTTTCCTAATCGTTTAAGACACTCGTCTTGTACTTTAACAAATTAAGAATTCTACAAACTCTCAGTTTCTCGCTATATTTTCTTTTCACAAGACGAAAGTTCAAATATTTTTTCTCTTCTTTAAAATAGTTTCAGCGAAGTCTCAAATTTTGATGAACGTACGGAATATTTTTCTAACTCGAGAAACTTAAACAGCGCCCCTCGAATTATCGTTTTTTAATCGAACCGGATCGTTGCTGTTCATCAACAATTGCGCGAACGCGTCAAACGCAAATCACGAGCAGGACAAGCGGGGATGAGGTTAAGCCACTTAGCAGAAGCGACTAGAGAAGAGAGGATACACTGTATTCCACCGCGTAATTGGGTCAACGATGCTTTGCAACGCGTCTTTTAGGGCCCCTTTTGACACACAAGCGATGCATCTCTCCTTACAACCGGTAAAAAAGACACGCTCTTGAGAATGACCCTCTTCTTCCCTATAGATACATACATGAAAGGCGTACTCTCGAAACGGAAAGAAAAAGTTACAAAAACATTAAGCTCGAACAGTCGCGTGGATGGTCGATGATGGATTTTTATTATATCTTTGAGATACGTCCGTCGACCGTTCTGAAATATTAAATACACTTGAAGTAATTGTTCCGAAGTTGAATCCTCTTTCCTTCTCGCTATCGCAAAGTAATAGAAAAATCTACTCGAAGTGATCTACTTGTGAACCGTCTATTTACGTAAATTTAAAAAAAAATCAATTTTGAGTATCTTTAAATAAGAAAACACAGAATATTTTTTATGAATGTGAAACCACAGTTTTGTATTTTAATTTGCAAGAATTAATTTTTTCTCCTCTTTATTAACGTTAATAAACTGCCTTTTAACACTCGTACATTTTTGGAATAGAATATTTTCTACATTTATATATTTTATAGAGTAAGTCCGGGATAATTGGACCACTTTTTGAAAAGAAGCCACTGTCTTGTTGGTTTTTTACGTTTTTGTTGTTTTAGCGCATAAATAATTTAGAATATGTGTAAATCATACTTCGCGACGTAATAATTAATATATTTATTTTTTTTATTAATCAAGAAATACCAACATTGCGTTATATTAACGTCTAAAAGATTAAAAAATCTAATTCTCCACGATTAAAACTATCACAGATGTAATAGAAAACAAATAAAATTTTTTGTTCTCGAAGAGGTTACTGTAGGCTTATCTTCTTCCTCAAAATATATACTCCGTATTTCCCCAAAAATTTCAACCACAAACCATCGCTTTACATCAAACTGTAACAGCGATGTTCGTTATAAAATTATATCCCGTTAATAACCATGGCAATCGTAAGTCTCGCGTCGTCCACGAAAAGTATTAATACAATTTTAAAGTTTTCCACAATGTTTTTTCTCAAAGGGTTAACATGCAACAAACCAATCATTGTTACATCTACCGCCATCGATTCAAACCCTCCGAAGGAACGTACCGTTCGAACGTGCAGGTGAAAAGCAGTACAGTGAAGTAAACGAAGGACTGAGGAGGCGAGAGAGAGAGAGGCGGAGAACGGGTTACTCGTAAAATTCCTCGAGACTAATTACCTGCACGGGGTGAACGCGCGCGGACACGACGGCGCGTCATCACCGTTAATCGCGAAGTAATTAATAGAGGATCGTCGCTAATTGCGCGATCGAATCTCACGGATCTTAATGACGCGTGACGTTAGCCGATTCCCGTTGCCGAGGAACGCACGTCGATACGTTCCTCGAGCGTAAATTCTCGCGACTGAACGAGTGTCGCTGTGACTGCGAGTAGGTTGACGAGTGTTTTATCGCTTACTGTTGTTGCACTGGTGTTTTATTATGCAAGCTTGGAATTCTGAACGCGAATATAGGTGTACGTACGTAGAAAAGTGTATTTGGGTTAGGTGCAAATGGAATGAGTCGAGGCATGAAGAGAATTTTCTTGAGCGGATCGAAAGATGAATGCGAGTGATAACGAGTTGTTAAAAATTAGGTGGAGATTTTACATTGTTTTTTATACTTTCTAACAATGGTAACCATTAGTGTGCCAATATCGGAAGATTATTCAGTGCGATTGAAAACGAGAAATCTGTCATTCGATCTTTCACAACAGAAGAAAAAAAATATCACGGTTATAAAAGACAATTATAAAAAACTGAGTAAGAAAAAAAACTCCATTTTTTAGAAACTTATTAATTTGAGTACTCTCAGTTAAACATTTTATGAGTATTTCATTTTTCACTAACGAAACGATTAACCTTAACGCTAGAACTACCGACGATTTAGACACACTTATTTCTATATTTGAAAAAAATATAAGATGCCAGAGAAATAAATCTTTATCCATATTCGTTACAGAAAAACACAATAAATTTTTAAAAATTCATCACTCTAAATTTATACAATTTATATAACAAATTCCAAACCAGTCGTTCTAACCAATTCGGTAGTTCTAGCGTCAATACAGTTCGAATAAAACTGTTCGTAAGAAACATTTTAATAACCGAAAGTCGTCACAAATTAACCACGAAGAGATCAACACCGCCAAATCGAATCGAAGCAACGAAACGACTCGATCGATTACCGTTCCTGAAACCATACGCCTCTTCTTACAGGCTTTTTAATAAGCGGAGGTCGTAGAGCGAAGCCGCGGGCCAGGAAGAGCGCGTTGGAGCTGACGCGGGCCGGAATAAATGACGGCAGCGAGAAACGAAGGTGGAAGACGAGCAAAAAGGGCGCAGAGAAAGGGGTGGAAGGGAAAGGTGGTTCGAGTGGCCGGGAATAAGAGCGCGCCAGTGTGGGAGGACGCAGATTACGAGGCTGTCATTCCTCGTATAAGCCGTGAAAGGAGAAGCGGCTGCATCGATGCAAATTTCGCCATCAGCCTCCGCGGCGTGACAGTCAGTTTCGTTGACAGTCGTACGGTCGGCTGCGTTTGAACCCTCCTGTACGCGCTCGTACGATGACAGCTCGTTTAAGCGTGCGTCTGCGCGCACGCGCGAAATTCAACTGGGAAACAACACACCGGTCGCGAAATTTGCATTTATATCTAGACGTGTCTTGTGATGTGTTTCATGCGAGATTTTATGCAGATTGCGCCGATTAGTGGGAGGTTAGGAACAGACCTAGAAAAATTTTACTTCGAATCCAGATGTAAAATTAATGTCTAATTCGAAATCCGACGAAACGGCCGATCCCGTAAACTTAGTGTTAAAAAATAATAATGCAATAATGCAATAATTATCAACAGCAGTGCGATAATAAAATTGATATCTAATATAATTTAAATTGTGTTATCACTTTGATTGTGAAAATAGGTTGCGAAAAGTATTTTAAAACATTTTCACCTAATTTTCTTCCATTATCAATTTGAAAAAAGAACCGTCACAAATATTAATTCACGTTGCGTGTATTAAATTAAGCGTTTGTAAAATTGTGACAAACTATCGATCCATCAATTTTTTCAAAGCTTAACTAACGACCGATCAAACAGTTAATTCCATCGATCCTTAATGCCGAGAATTTCGCACAAAATACGTTCCATCTTGCAGTCACAACAAATCTGTAATAATTTCTTAGGGGAACGGTTTCCATCGGTCAGAAACAGTACGGGCTAAGGCAGCGGCATAGTGTGAACGCTTTATCATCGTCAAGGCAGATCTCGGCACGCATACGTCTCGTAGCCGCTAATCGTACAGTCGTACGCGACCGAGTTGACGCGTGACGTGTAAGTTGCTGCAACCAATGCAACAAAGTGAGTGTGAAACGCGCAACGATTTGTAAAACACGAGCGTCATTCCGTATTACGGGTCTTCGAGTCATAATACAACGTGGATTAGAGATGAATTCTCATAAGTCAGATTAAGCATTGTTACGTTCGTTCGTTGCTCGGGAAATATATCGGCTGTCGCTCCGACAAAGTGAGACATTTTCTTGGGAAGGCACGCGTTGAACTTTACCATTACTATTATTCTAAGCGATGATCTTTGGTTACGCGAACCAAATATTCAACTATATAATAGATAATAGATAATTGTCTTCCAGCGCTTAGAAACCCAACTAAATTCAGTTCAAATCTTAGAAACAAAAGGTGACTTAGCGGTTCAAATGGACGATACGTTATTGAATAAAAATATTTGCTCTTATAATAAAACAATCGCTTTTCATTCACATGTTAAAACTCGCAGGAACTTTTTGGCCAACCTAATAGAATCCAACCGAAGCAATATACTGCAGCCCTATTGCATCGGATTATTAAAAACTATTGAAAGGTTTGGTATAACTACAAAGTTTGCAATGTGTCTAAATATTGGACGAACTGTGTTCTTCAGAAATGTAATTTTAATGGTCGTTGTTTGCACGTTAAATGCTCTGAAACAAGTTTTTGAAATGAACGTTCCAAATATCGAATATGTATTACGAAATCATTTATGTCACATACATAAAACTTTGAATATGTATTAATATTTAAAGTATTATGATTATCTTCGACATCGCATAGCCCTTTCGCGTCATCAAAAATTTTTAAGCGACCTTAAAAATTTCTTTAAATCACTCATGACTTTCAACTAACATTGAGTACCAATGACACAACCTCGGTGACCTTCAAACGACCCTAACCTCGAATGAAAAAACTCAACGATCCTTAAAATCCTTAAAAAAAAAAAGAAAAAAAAACATGCCAGAGAAACGAAATATTAATTACATTCATACACAAATAGGTGAGTTGAATAAAAATATTCTATCCCGAATAAAAAATCCGTTAAATCGGTATTTACAATACACAAAGCATCGATATTATATTTATCCTAATTCCAAGTCAAAGTTAGAAACTCGTACACAGAACAATCTTCTTCTTTTTTTTTCTTTTTCAAACTTTAAAAACTCATCCACGTCTGAGACCCCATTAATACCTCTTTCTCCACCATCCACGACAAAAATCCCGCCGATACCCGAGCATTGATTAAAGGGTGAACGTTAAGAGTTTTCCCTGTTAGATGGCAAGCAGAAGACGCTCGGACCCCGGATTGTTTGCTCGAACGTTTAGCTCGGTTGTCCCCGGAATCGTCGCCGAGAAACGACGGGGCCTTGGCTCGCCGCCACCGCAATTAGCACCTCCACGGTCGTTAACGTGTCTCGAGCTCCCGGGCTTTGCCTTTTCGGCCGCGTTTCTTTCTTTTTTTCTTCCTTTCCTTCCTTTTACCCCCTTTCTCTCCCTTCTGCTTTTTCCCCGAACGTGGCGCACCGCCGAAAAAACCTTTCATTGTTGCGCGCTGTTTGATCGAACCGGTAGCTGTCCCGAACAGCGCTAAACGAATCTCTGTTTGCCGACAGCGTCTCCTTCGGACTCGTTACGCGGCCAGCTTTTCCAGCCTGCGACCCGCGTGGAACGCCGATCTTATCCGTCGTTCATTATCGGGATCGCTGGCCGATGTTTAGACGAGCAATCTTCTATGGCGTCACCGGGAGTCGTGAGGAGGTTTGCGTTCAGTCGAGGTGTCTGTGAGAGACGAAGTGAATTTTTGAGGTTGTCGTTGCGTAGTTTCGTGGGTTTAACACGTTGACTGCCGCGCGCATTTTACGTGGTTTGCCCATGGCGCCAACATGAATTTCTTATTAAGCGATGTACATCATGTTGAAAAAAATAGTATGTATATTTTCCTTGTATTGATAAAATTATTTTTGCATGCTCCGTATGGCATTGATTTCTTCAAACCATTACAGTAACAGTGGTATTATTTTAAAATTTATCAGTATCCATATTTACTCTAATTATGTATTTCACTATTGGTCGCGTCGCTGGTCACCGATGGCCCCCGTGGCAGTCAACGTGTTAAGCACCTTTCTTGCCCCTGTGACGCCCCCGTTCGTCACCTTTCTGACAACGAATAGTAGATTCACAGGAAAGCTGGGTGTTCACTTGAGAGTTTGGTCTTTTGTGAGCGATACGTCGCGTCAGAGACGCGTACGCGACAGAAATCGCGTGTTGTACGCTTAAGTGCTACGACAAATGTGAAACAATGGACATCTGTCCATGAAGCGTCATCGTTGCGCTATCGTCGCGGTTTGCATTCGTCGTGACCCAGAAATTAGTCGTTGAGACGTCTAATATCGAATGTTCCTCTTTGATGCGACGCATCGTAGGCGGAAGACCTTTCTTGGAATAGTTGTTCTCGAGAAAGCTCTCAAATTGCGTATCCATTTTGAATGCAGCTAAGAGAATTTTTACTTTTGTGGGGTTACGAGAGAACAACAGCTGAATATATAAATTAAATAGTTGTGTACTCGCAAATGTGGTGTCCATTCGCGAGAAATATTTTCGGAGGCGCGAATTTTCTGTGAGATTGTTTAGAAGAAAGCGAGGCAAGACTTAATTGAGCGGATTTAATGCTTTTGCAACGCTATACTCGGAAATTATCGAGAGTAATCGGTGACCGCTAAAGGACGAGCCGTTTTGAGAATTTTCCTTTCCGAGGTAACCATTGAATTATTATGCAAATAAAGAATTACAAACGATTATCGAGAAAATTAACACATCGCGGACAGATCACGAGACACCTTGCAACTTTATGTCACGAGACGTCTCGCGTGAGTAATGAACGATAATAAGAGAGACGTCGATTCTTAAAACTATCTTTCTTGTTTCGGGCTCGGATTAAAACCGAGAAATAAAATAATTATTAGAATAATAATCGAATCACGCGGCAAAACAGTATACTTGGATTTACTTCACTTTCTCCCACTTTACTCTCGTCTTTTTAATTTATCGATATCGCAAACATACCAATAAACAAGGCGTTCATAAAATAAACGTACATCAAAATACTAACAACTCATGATATGTAAACTTTTACAAACGAAAAAGTTCCGAAAAATCGTCTGCATTTTAATTCTTCTATACTCTACACGGTCGCCAACAAACAACCGCCCATTATTTTTAATAACAATAATTTAAATAAACATTTAACTTTTATGCGGATAACCCATTTCTATGTTTTCATTAATAATTTGTTACATTCGTGCGAACATGTCGTATAACCTCTCGAGATCCCCATTATTTGGAAAATTTGGCTTCGACTTTTTCGGAATAAAAATTTACGCAAATAAGCGGATACCTCGGCTGTCCACATAAGAGTTAATAACGGTAATATTTAACAAATCATTAAATGAGAAACATTACTTTTCGACACAATTACTTTCTTCATCTTCCCCGTACAAAAAAAAAAAAGTAACACGCGATCCCGTAAACGTAACCATCCTTTCAATTATCCCACCAAAAAAAGCGGCAAGAAAAATTAAAACAACGAAACAGAAATAAAAAAATACAAAAAAAGTAAAAAAAAATTGCAGCGCCACGAAAAGCGCATGCACGAAACAAGCATGCAAACGAGAATTGCACTGGATGCTCTGTCGGGACAGGCGAGAAAGGTAAACGCAATGCAACGAAACGGCCCGTTCCGCGGTCGGAATTATCTTAATTACCAAATTAACGGCGGTTGGTCGTTTTTTATCGGCCAATTCCCTCCCGGACAAGTTTGAAACAGCGGCCGGCTTGGAAGCATCGTACACACGAACCAACCACGAGGATTTTCAGGCCGCGCGAAAATGCAACCGCGTTCTTAATTTCTTATTGTGTATTAACATGCCACACGTGTGATCACGCGATGCAGTATCGCGTTTTGGAGTTTTTGTTTTCCGCCCCCATCCCCTGCGCCTCCGACGTTCCACGAAGGACCCGGACGTGTGGGAGACGGCAGCTGTGCATTTCAGATAATGCGATCCCGCGTGCACCGCCCCCGCTCGCAATGCTCGCATTACGCTCGGTCACGTTATCGATAAGCTGGAGCGTGCAGGTCCCCGCGTATGATAGGTTTCTTCTTTCTTTTTTTCTTTTTTTTTTGGAATGGGAAGCTTCTTTGTCCTTGTGGTGTATATAGAGTAAATACATTGTTTGGTTCATTGATATCAATTAATATTTCTATTTCTGTGGTTTCGTACGATCGCATGGTCGCATAGGACACGTTCTTCGCTGTTGAAACTCGGCTCGTCGCGCGCGTAACCGAGGAAAAAAAGTCGGCGACAGCGCACAACCTTACCGGTGTTCACCCGCGAAAATATAATAGTCCCATTAAGGCCCGATGCAGACGAGCTAATTTTGTCCTTGCGATCTCGCTGCGGACATATATCTTTCTTTGTTCTCCAAGTCAAAAACAAGGAAAACAGACGTGTGGTGGTAGAGAGATCGCGCGGACAAAAATCCATTATCACTCATTTTTTATCCAAATTTCAATCATATATATATTTTTTCTTGCTATAGAAATTTTAAATGCGACACTATATTCACGAAGAGTTTCCATAAAAGCAAAAAATCGAAAAAAATACACAACCAACGATGAATTCTTAAATCCCCATAACCCTTCCTCCAAGAAACACCCTGTGCACGCAAACGATGGGAAAGATAACATAAACGACAAAACACGCCTTTATGGCCCTAATAAAGTGTGTTTATTAATTACCATTAAACGACTGCACCGCTGAATGATTGCGTCTATTAATCAGGCATTAATCCGAGGCGAGGAGAGTGGCCATAGAGCGTTCTCTCGTTCGTTTCTCGGTCGAATTAAGGGGAGGCCATCGACGAAGGCGAACCGCGCCACGAGAGCCGCGTCCGAGGCCGTTACGTGTGATTTTAACTTAATTAATCTTCCGCTTAATGACCGGCCACGTAACCGGCCAACGAAAGAGATAAACGGTTAACCATACATTCGCCCGGCCAGAAATAGTAGCGATACCATCAATAAAAGCTGCACGACGCTTGCGTCGTTGTTTGTGGATAGAAAGCGAGTTTAACAAAGAAGTCGTTGCGCTACTTCGTTTGCAATTTAATGGAACGTTCGTTACGACCTTACATAATAAAGAAAATTATACCGAGCGTCATAATAATGGCGAGCGGTCGGGAACAAAGGGGAAGGACTGCGTGGATCGAGAAGCAACAGCTTGTTTCGAAAATTCGTTACCGTGTTTTTTTTCTTTTCACTTTTTTTTTATTATTATTCCTTTGTATTTGTATATAACGTCAAATTTACGACTATTAATTTATATCTGTTGGAACGTGAAAATATTTTTTTTTAATTCTAGATGTTGCAACAGTTGATTACAAAATTGAGTTCAAGATAACATTCGGTAGATTGATTAAAATTATAATAAAATCATGGATTCCTGTATTATGTACTTCCATGTTATCTTCTTGAGAATAAATCGCAGGAAATTGAAAGAAAGGTTACCGTGCTATCACCTGGCTCGCGCTAAAGAGATAAAATAACGCACAACTAAATAGTCGTATTTGATAACATAAACGTAAACTGCATTGCATTAATTCCCAATTCAAATAAAGTAGATACGCAAAAAATAGGGGAGAAACATCTCGAACAGAAGTTCGAGAAAAGTTGAGGAAATTGTAGAGAAAGGAGGGCAAGATTTTAAGAAATTCTCAGGATCCAAGGGTCTAAGTTTAGGAAACAGAGACGCGTTCGAGAGCAGCGGGGTGTTTTCCTCGCCTCGTTCTCCATTTTTCCAGGCGGCGGGCGGTGGGCACAAACGACAAAAGGAGCCACCCGCCGACAGCATGAATATTCAACCGGAGTTTTGCATTTATTAAAACAACACAGGGAAGCACAGTTTTATTCATGCCGCTCGCATAATTGCCCCTGTATATCTGAGTACATCTCTATATTTTCAGTATTCTCGAGAGCGTTCGAACTTCTTCGAGAAAAAGATATATTTTAGAGTTTGATGCAACACGGCTAATTAAAATTATTTCTTTCTTCTTTTTCTTCGTTAAAATATTTATAAGCGATACCGTAGAGAAAATTATAAATGAATATTTATCGTGCAATGGTGGAACAGTTGAATATTTTCAATAAATCATAACTTTTCATTTGAAAATGAATAAAATATAATTAAAGAAAAGATTGGGTAATTTTTTTTTCTAACTTTGAAAAGAAATCGTCTCTCGAGAAGCTAATTACCTCATAAATGATTGATTAATAAAATACGTTAATATTTATATACGGAGGATATTCAAAACTATAAAACATGTGATTCTATTAAAAAAAAAAGTGCAATTTCATTTCCGAGGAGTATCGTTACGTTTAAAAATAAAATGAGGTTCTACGAGAACAGACGCTATGAAATGGTATTCGACTTGTTGCTTTATCGCTTCTGAATATCGTTAGGGATATAAGAGATATAGCTCGTATCAGTCGCGTTACGCCGTTGGCTCTGCTGCTGTATTAAAATTATAACGAATTTTAATATTAAAGTGGCACAAAGAAGGAATATAGTTTTTACGTTTGCAAATGTTTTTAATGAAAGAAGGTTTCCGAGGCGCGGAGAAAAGATTGACGCTCGTTGATCTCGTTGAAGGCTTTAAGCACCTGCTATCTTCCCGTTATCAGACCGGATCTTAATAAAGGAAATTATAGTGTCAGTGAAGGCTGTAATTATTTCATTTCTACGACCGCTTGCAGCATAGAATCGATATCGGTGGCGTGGATCTAGCGTAAAAGTCTCCGCGGAGTTTATGCATTCTAGGTGTTATCTGAAGTATCAAAACGAACTATTTCATTTATCTAACACTTCTGTGTAGGAACGTTCAACATAAAATTAATTTGTTAAAGAACAATTTTACCGCTGCACGGATGCCTTATAATTATAAACGTTGAATATTATCGGTGAAACAGGAGTGAAATTTCAAATTGTAAAAAGTTCATTGGTAAGAGATCAAGTTTTAAAATAATTATTTTGTTTCTCGATCAAGAAATTATCAACATTGCAAATGGACGATCTCACCGGCATTCTAAGGTTAGAGCGTCTATCCACTGCAAATACCAAAACCTGTAGCTCATACAAATTATAATACAAAAGAAAATTAGTCGACGTGTTGCTTTTTCCTTAACTTTTCATATAAATCGTAAATGTTCCAATGCATAGAAGCATCCATCGTGAAACAACGTCCACACTTTACAATATTTGACCCGATCCTCGTTTGCGGAGGTTTCGAAATAGTTTTTTTTTACTTTTACTTTCTGGTTCGCACAAAACTGGAAATATAATTTATATAACAAGCCAAATTATTTATTTTATTTTGAGATACTATCACTGGCCGATCACTCTCGAACTTACCCTAATCACAATTTAATATGAAAATGAATTTAAGCGTAACGCACTATTTCTCAATCGATCGTAATGCTTTTGAAACAGAAATTAAATTTCGGAGGAAAGAAAAAAGGATACGATAAACGAACGTTTCAATTCTAAATCTTTTCTCAATATATTCGATATAGTCGAAGCGATCTGTTACATTTATCGACTCGAAATACCTCAGAATTGGAACTTGAGACCTAGAATTTCCATATTACTCACAAACCGATTCACGAGTACAGTTTGAAAAAGCTTCCCACAGGATCAGAAATAAAACAACACGACGAACGAAACCAAGGATCACTGACCACTCTAAACTGCTCACGATATCTATATTACGAATACTTCCAACCTTATCTAAATAAATCATCGCGTTCGTGCACCATCGACATTCCTGAGCCACCACATCTCCGAGGAACCAGTTTACCGAAAGCGAGGAAAAAGAAATTAAAACACTATCCCATAAATCGGTCAGGGAGTCGCGGAATTGCGAACACCGTTTCAAAAACGTTCTCACCGGGACGAAAGTCGCGAACGGAGAGGAATAAAACGAGGAGGAGGATCGGTGAACGTTCGAGTTCCAGCGAGTGGAAACGCAATAGGCCGAGAAGTCCGATGAAAGAGGAAAAACGGGACTGGAGAAATAATCCGCGCCGCGGCTTATGCTATTCGACCATAATCGCTCGCGTGACACACCTATGCAATATATGACTCTATATATTGTATGTATACGAGTATATAGAAATCGGTACGGCTTACGATATTATGACTCGACGAGATCGTCGATGCGATTCCAATCTCTGGTTTGTTTTATTTTGTTTGAGAATCGCTGCAAAAACCGACGACCCGTGGATAGGTTTCCTCGATCTGCCCATTCGCCGCGTAAGGAGAGTGTAAAATTATTGATTTGAACCGGGGAACGGTACGACTGAAACTTTGAAGGAATTTCGAAGATGGTGGAGGTTGTTGAAATCGGCAATGGAAGGTGAAAAAAATTGGAAAGCATGCTGTCGGATTATCTTGTTCTCTTTGGGAGCAGTTTGCGAAACTGATTCGCGTAACCATAAAAAGTAAAATATTTCGGCATCATAGTGAACACGATTCGAACGATCCTTTAATGCGAATTGGATAAAGGATACGAAGGGAACGAGTTGATAGTAACATTCGTTGCATTGGTTTTTTTACATTTCTGTTGCTTCGGGTAAATTAAAGCAGCGCACAAGTAATTTGGAATATATATAAATCAGAATTCGCGACATATTTTCTTCAATTTTCCATATAAATCACAGACATTTCCATGATTAGAGCATCCATCGTGAAACAACGTCCACACCTTACACGTTTAACCCGATCCTGGTTTCCTGAGGTTTCCAAATGGTTTCTTTTAGATTCAGTTTCTAGTATGCACAAACCTTTGTACAGTTTTGCGATAATTATCAGCACGAGAATAATAATAAGTCAATTAATTCGTTTTACTTGTATAAAAAACGGAGATATTAATATTGGCCGGTCTTTCCCGGTAGTCGAACTATTCCAGACTTACCCTATCATGTAAATTGTATAATTTATGTAATTATGAAATTTTATAGTTAGGACTATAGTATTCGATAAATAGCGATTACAAATTTTCCTGCGATTTCCCAAGCTCCACGCTAAACCTTTCCTTCTTCAACCCTTTCTATCAGCTTTTACTTCAAACAACACATCGATCCTCCTCGTCCCTTCACTTCCTACTAAAAAAAACCTCCGATCAATCTCCCATCAACATCAAACTTCCTCGAATCTCCAATCATCTCCCTGCGCTTCTCTCTCCTTCGTTTCTCGATCACTCGATCACTCGATCATTTTTCACGTCCGCCAAACCGATCAACGCGTCGCGCTTGCGCAACTCGCTCGCGCACGCGCACGCGCACCGGCGTGACGGTTTAGAAATCGGCGCGCACCGTTCGTTTCTCGTGGCATTTAATTCGATAATTAACCGCGTAGGATCAAAGGTTCGTCAAACACGAGCCGGCGCGGTAACGAGCATTAATTTAGGCATCTCTCTCGCTGCGAGTCGCGCCGATTCCGCGTCGTTTCCCGGTCGACTGATCCGTGAGAAAGTCCGCGCAGCGTCGATCGACCGACCGATAATACCGATGATCGAAATGCATCGGCATGCGAACGCGTTTCCGCGTCAGCGTAAGAACACGCGTCCAGATCCAATGAAAAAAAAAAAAAGTGAGAAAGAGAAGGAAGGAGAAAATCGACGTTGCCCAACGATCGTAGATTGCTGTGGCGCACCGATTGCTACCGATCCACTTCCGAAATTGCCCGTTTCGAGCTGCGATTGCGAAACGAAATGACGATTTCGCGGAGATATTCTGGGAACGCCGAGTGGAGTATGTTGCCAATGGTTCTGGCATGGTTTCATTGAACGTATTGTATTTTATTTATTATACTATTGAAAGCTAGTAAAATTATATTTTTTAAGGTTGCATTCACCAGTTGAAGTTTGTATGGAAATAGGAATTTCTTTGAGGATAGTTCGGGAAAATTAGATTGACTTGATGAGACGATATTTGTAAGATATGGAAAGTTTTGTTTAATTCTTAAGTCTTATGCAGGAGTTTAAACGATACTCGATTTCTCGATAGGTCGTAAGTGTTGAATTCGTTTTAATTGAATCGTGCATCGAGGTATTTTAAATCGTGGTGCCAGAGTGCAACAACAATTCCAATGCAACCGAGGTGAAATTATACAAAGTTAAAAATATAAAGTAACTGGTTATAATTTGAAAGTAGCGTCTCAAGGATTGGATTCAATCACAGGAAAAACAAATGGATTAACTATACGTACCGTGTTGCTGGTACCTGAGCTAATAATTTTCATAATTGAAAAACTTGATATACTCTACTCCATCTATTCCATCTCAATTATTATTCTACACAAAGTGACTTGTTTAAGTCGAACCTTTGATCACCTTTGATCAATTTGCAATGATATATTTTTGAAGATTTTCCATGATTTTAATTAAAGGTATTTTTTGAAATACCTATCATTTTGATTTCTTTGGTACAGGTAAGTCTTCTTCAATCGGCGGCAGTTCCAGTGTTAAAAAATAAAATTAAACCGAATAAGTGGTTTACGATGAATTAGATACTTTATTTTAGTTAATTCCAACATCGTCGTTTATCGGCGACCCCCGCAGGAGTCAACGCGTTAATCACCCCCTGCCGCCTTAAAAATTGAGCTTCGAAGCACCGTAACGTAGTACCTCGACATCCCTATCAATTTCCACGGACAAACGTCCCTGTTTCCTGCACGAAGCTGCACCTTTAACTCCCATATACCAAACGATCCCAACGAGACACCTACGAGGATCAGCAGCAGCCTGCTTCTCGTTACGCGGTGGACGTGTAACAGCAGCATTCGCGAAGGAACGCTCTCGCCGTGGCTCGATTAATTGCAAAAGGACGAGCTCACACGCGAATCACGCATCTAAGCGCGATCTAAGCACGTAGCGGGCCGGAAGGGGGCGCAGGTAGCAGGATCGGCTCGCGGAGGAACGTATGACGGCCGATGCCGATGCGGTAATTATCCCGGGAGTGGATAGAAGTCGTGCGAGAGCCTATCTTCCTCTCTTTTTCTCCCGTTCTGCCGGCCAGTCAGCCTGGCCAGCTGCTCGAGCGCACCTAATTACGAGCAAGAACACTAAACTGCAATTAACAAGCCTCCCTAGCCCCCCGCCATTTTGTCTTATTGCCAGCGCGCGCGAGAACGCTCTCGCAGTGGCTCCGTTTCTTTTCCGAGGCGCAGCGAACGTGGATGCTGGATGGACGACTGACCTCGGCAAGGATGGATCGGCAGAGATGGAATCGAGCAGGAAATCGGTCGGAGAACGACTGTCAGGACTACTGGCGAGCCACTGGACTGTGCTTTCGCGAGGCTGGTGCACGTAACCGTTTAAATGAAACGTCTTCCGCGTTGAAACGACGCGGTAGTCACTGGTTTGGGGATTTTATGGATGTTCGAAGCGGAGATTGTAGGTACGTTGAGAATTTGGGTGACTAATGGATGATAGACACACTTTTGGGAGTTTCTACTAACTTTATCATAAATTTCTTCATTGATGTACGCCAACAGCGATCACGCAAACGACTCAAAGGATGATACGCGTATTTAATTCCTAATTTATGTACGTCTAACTGTTTATTTTAAGATGCAGAATTACTTTGCTATAGTATTGTTACAGGCGTACGCAGTGGATATAACTGACAAGGAAAGTTACGGAGTGGACACACGCCGACTTTGATAAAATTTTAATGTGTTAGAGTTTTTCAAGCAAATAAATCTACTAAATTCACCATAAGCAAATATGTATACGCCACTTTTAAAATATTGCAATATTGTAACAGTTATACGTGTACCGTGCAGTGGTCGCTGATGACTCTGTTGTTAATGCGACCACTTTAAAATAAACTTATAATAATAAATAAATACAGGGACACAAAATTAATAGAAGGTCACTCGTCCAACTGTGTGAAACAAAAAATAATATTTACTCGAGTCTTTCCACGGTGCCTTGCTCCAACACAAAAGAACAAGCAAAAGACAATAACATTCAGAACTAGCATAATTACCTAATATTCTACGATACACACACCCCATGGATTCGAGATATTATCTAAATCCCACACATTCTGAAACAATTCTAAATAACTCCCTTTTCTCACAAAAGCCCTACACGTTACCATTTAATAACTTAACCCGAAGCGATTCCGAGGAAACAGCTCGCTGGTCACTGGAAAATGACTCACAACGCGATATACCATGGAATTGTGATAACGGGGAACAACGTATCGTGGTTTCCGCGTCCGCGGTAAAAGTTAAGTCACGATAGAAACCCATTGTTTCGCGAGCGAAAACGAAAAATGCTAATATACGACCGGGGTGGTGCAGGTGTGAAGTCGCATATTTAAACATCTTATTATATCCCCGACTATCCAATCGGTTAATGCAAGACCGCATTAATTTCCACCCACGGAGTCAAACAATGACCTAAGGTCGAACACGCGGTAGAGTGCTCATTAAAAGCCGGGTGGTACCGTTTCTCCGTATGCCCGGCCGACGATCAGATTGTACTTTCGATCCTTTCTCCTTCGTTCTTTCTCCGATCGACCGATCGAGAAGCATTATACCGCTCGTTTCGCAATAATCTTATTTAAAAAAAAAAAAAGAAAAAAAAGTAAAGGTGATCGGGAAAGTGTTTGCGGCTGAGGCGATTGCTTACTTTTCGAACATTTCTCAGGAATTGTTAGCGATTAAATTTATTGGTATCATTGAAAGTGTGGTCAGAGTGACGGGGGTTTTTGACACGACTCGCAGTGTGATCGTTAACGAAAAGTATTTGCAGATACGCTCACATTTTCCAATGAGTAATCCAGTTTGTAATCACGTGAAAGTATTATCGAATGATAGGAAATTGAATATACTTGGACCTAATTGTTTGTAATAAAATCAATATAGTTTCTGCGGGAAAAAGAAATATATTTTCTATGAAAACTCGTTGCACATGACTTGTCACAAGGTTAGAGTATTTAGATGCTACAAATTATCAGCATTAATTATAAGAAGCGTTTCAGTTGCGAGTTCTAGCTGAGAATCGCTCAAGATACGACAGAGACTGTTACGCTTCTGAAACGAGGATACTGTTCCAGGCCATGAATGAATGCTTGTCCTAGATGTAAGCCAGATTCGTTAGAATTCTGAATGAATACTCCTTTGACTCGTGATCCATCAGAATTCTGAATGAACACTCGCGTCAAGGAATATTAATAGCGATTGGAAATTCAAAATTCATTAAACGTTTGTTTTACGTGTCCATTTCTCTAATTCTCCTTCTTTTTAAATTTCATCTTTTTAAGGAACGATTCCTTTTTACCTCGTAAAATTTCCTTTAGAAAAAAAAAAGAAAAAAAATTAACAGCTTACAGAAGTCGTTTCTACTCACTCTTACAGCAACAACACGTTCCCCTAATTGTCGACTTACCTGTAACAAAAAGAGAAGAAGAAAAAATGGAGGAGGTCGTTACAAAAGCGTTGCACGATGCTAAACACCTCGGTCCGACGTATCGTTTTAATTACCGGGCAATTAACACCGTCGCCACGGCCGCGGCTATAATTCTTCGTCGCGTTTCGAAACGAGGCGATCCGACGAGGCTGCCGTCGTTGCGGCATGAATTCTAAAATATTATTCACCGCGATTTCCTCCACTTTGCCGCGGAAATTTATCTGCTCGATCACCGAAGGAAACATTAAAGGTGTGTGCGCGCGCGGGCGCTCGTCAAAATCGCGGAGAAATTCCGACGCGAGTCGAGCGCGGCGACTATTAAACCGTGTTTAAGTTAATGGTTCCCACGAGAGGTGTCAGCCACGACTTGATTGATCGATCGAAGGAATAAAACAAAGCTGAGCTCCAACGTTCTTTTTTTATCTTTCTTTTCATTCTTTCCTTTTTTTTTTGGTTTCAACGAACGTTGTGGAGTGTGGGTAGAAGAAAGGAATGAAATCGTTGGTCGAGTATGGATGAGGAAATTAAAAGAGTGGAAATGGAAAAAGGAAACATAAAAGTGACTCCTAAATTGTTGTTTAATTAACATACTCTGCACTTTCTCGATGATTTAGAAAGTTCGTGCCGCTGTATATAAATTTTGATACGGTGACTCGTTGACACACAGAACTGTTCTGAAAGTTGTTTGCTTACGATGTACAGAGCGAGACGTGAGAACTGTTGCGGTAAAATTTTTTCACAAATTTCAGAGAAGAAATTTTGAGACTAAGGTTGCTTCTTAGGAAATGTCAAGGATATTTCATGGTCATAGATTTTTTTTCATAATTGAATTACGTAGTCTTTAATACGCGTAAATACTCATACCACGTATAGTTCGCATTGCGACAAATTCCGCAACTATTTACAGTCAAACTATAAATATTATACCATGCTATATGAAAAATCTAATACATTTCAAGCTCTAACACCAACTGATTCACCTTCGGTAAATCTAACCCTAAAATTTCAAACTTTCACTCTCGAAATCCTTCTTGTTTCGTAACATCCACTTAAACAGTAACAGTGCTACCATCGTACGATCGGTAACACGATAATGACGGTAGCCTGGGACGCGTGTCGCATCGTCTCGGAATAATCGGTCCGCGGTACGATGGCGGTTTGCAACGAATCGTTACCGCGCTGTCGTTCGCGTTAATCTTTACGAAAGAGCCAAACGATCCAGCGGCTGTTGAGTCGCCACGGCTAATGCCCGAAGATCTATTAAGCCGTCCGTGAGCGGCGTAACGCGCGCTTGCTGCGCGATTAAATTAAAGAATTACGGGGAACGAGGACTGATGCTCGTGAAAAATCGCGAGTACCGAGTGGCTGGCGTTGAAGTATGCTCGCGGCGGATCGACTCGGAATGGAACTCGGTGTCCACGAGAGTTTCACGAATTAGATTTGCTGACAGAGATCGAGAGAAAAGGAATATCGGCGAGGAACAGAAATTTCTAGGCGTTGGGTAATCTTTGGGTAATGTTGACGCTAATTTTTTTTCATACATTTCTTTTTAATTAATTATGTATTATTATTGACCATTGATTTCTATGATCCTAGATTTTAAACTTTATCGAATTGTTTTCGATGGAATTAGTCTTTTCCCATTTCTTAGTTAATCTTTGAAATCTTTCTTCAAAAAATGTTGGATATTTTAAATTAAACTCACTAAATGTATATTTTAAGCACTCACTATTACCGACTTGTTTAAAATTGTAATTTTTTATTATTTTCAAAGTTATGATCGCTATAAGGTTAAACTCCACCCAAAAAAAGTAACACCTCTTCCTAAAGACAGCAAAGAATTATCTAACTTTTTCTTCAATTATATTTCCTTGATAATAAATCGATAGCTATTGAAGAAGCAACAAAAAATTTTAAAAATAGTGTCCGTATATGATCACTGGACATAAAGAAATTTGAACACCTGTAACAGCATCGCAGCACCGCTTGCCTCGCATCAACCTTCGACCAACGTCGAACGGTGCTGAAAGAAGTCGTAACGATATTTACACGACGAATGCGTAACGACGTCATTAACGGAGGCTGAGAAAAAGCGGGATGGGACGGACATTTGTCAGCGGGACACGACGGAAAAATGAGATCGGACAGGTCGAGGCTCCGGTCGCCGGTTTACGCACACGGGACGAGGCAGTTCGACAGTCCGGGACGATCGTGGACGGACAGCTCGGGCCATGTGCAATTTAGCAAAGGCGCCATTACTCTTCGCGCGTCCCCTCGTCGAACGGGACAGAGTCTAATTGCGTCGAGCCGTGGAAAAAAGAATTTGACGGAGCTCGTTAAGCGCCCCGCGGTATCCCCGGCCCGAGGGCAACGGGGCTCCTCCGGTGCTTCTTCGACGTCGAGCGTCTAGCTCGGGACGATAATGCGTTTCCCACGCGGATCCTGAATTCGTTAAGCTTTGTTTTTTTGTTGCTAAACGCGGAAAATGTGCAATTTCAAATACGATACTTTATCGGTAGCCATTGTATTCACAGCTATCTTCTGAATTACAATAGTGGTCGCAGAAATTGCACTACCTTTCGCCATCGTGTGAGCTGTTGATAAGGAACCACGATCACAAGCTGTGAATGCTTTTCCGAAACTGATAATCATACACACCTGTGAAACAATTAATGTATCAGGTCGGCTAATGAGTGCGTGCAGTTTTTAGCGATAATTGTCTTCCAGCGTTTTGAGATGCAACTAAGTTCAGTTAAAATCTTAGAAGCAAAAGGTGACTTAGCGGTTCAAATGCACGATACATTATTGAATAAAAATATTTCCTTCCGTGATAAAAAAAATTGCTTTTCATTTACACTTTTTTGCCAACCAATATAATTTAGCCCTATTGCATGGGATTATTTAAAATTATTAAAAGACCACGTTAATATATTCGAATTAGCTTTTGACTTTGGGTGAAACTGTCCATTTCCAATGGCGGTACATCTCAGTTAAAAAAAATAAATAAATAAATATCTTAATACGTCGCAAAGTATGTTTTGTATATATTCTAAATTATTTACACGCTGCTTTAATTTGACCAAAACAAAAAAATGTAAAAAACTAAGAACGCAATGGCTTGTTTCCAAAAAGTGGTCCAACTATCCCACTTTCCTAATCGAGCTATTGAAGCCGATAACAATTTCATCTAAAGATTCGCAACCAAGAAATCATCAATGAATATTAAAAAAAAGACATTTAAAATGAAACGTTCGTTTAATTAATATGGAAATTGCGATGCACGTTTCCAACACTAGTAACGCATCGTTCCCAACGAGAACACATCCATGTTCCCAGCAAACACAGTACGGTCCAAGCTGGTAACTACATGTGCTTAGAAAGCAATCTGTTCTCGGTATTCGTTATCATAGCGCAGAGCGCAAGAACTTCTTACAAATTAAATTGCAAGACTCACATCCCCAAGCATCGAACCAACATCCAGATCGCAAAAATCACCACGGTTTCCGCACTAAAATCAATAACCCCAGCTCCGATACTCCCATGGATCACTCGACTTTCCTTCCTACCACTCCACGCAACTCTTCCCGCTGCTCCACCTTCAAACTCAAACAAACGAAATAGCCTCGAAGAGGGAAAGGTAATATTCTCATGATGCGCCGAGTGACGCGCTCGAACTCGCGCGCGGCAGAACAATGCCGCCATTGTGCGGGATCGTCAAAGGGCGCGGAAATCAGGGATCCCCGCTACGTTTTCACCGGGATCGATCTCACGAGTCTATCGAGGAAAAGGTCGTCCAGGACTGCGTGCGTTCCACGTCGAATTTGTTCGGGTTAAACCGCTGAACGTTATCTGGGTGTTCAGCCAACCAGTGCCATCTTGGAAAAGAGCTGAAGCACTTCTTTTTCAGTATTTATCATTTTGTTTTATGAAATTATATATCGACGGATCTGCATTATCGTATTTCACTCGTTTCAACTTAGAAAATAGGAATTTAAACGTTTTTTAGAAATAGGAGAATTTATGGGTTGCTGTTCGCTTAAGGTGGATCTTAAATTCGATACGAAGCAATTTCNTCTCGGTATTCGTTATCATAGCGCAGAGCGCAAGAACTTCTTACAAATTAAATTGCAAGACTCACATCCCCAAGCATCGAACCAACATCCAGATCGCAAAAATCACCACGGTTTCCGCACTAAAATCAATAACCCCAGCTCCGATACTCCCATGGATCACTCGACTTTCCTTCCTACCACTCCACGCAACTCTTCCCGCTGCTCCACCTTCAAACTCAAACAAACGAAATAGCCTCGAAGAGGGAAAGGTAATATTCTCATGATGCGCCGAGTGACGCGCTCGAACTCGCGCGCGGCAGAACAATGCCGCCATTGTGCGGGATCGTCAAAGGGCGCGGAAATCAGGGATCCCCGCTACGTTTTCACCGGGATCGATCTCACGAGTCTATCGAGGAAAAGGTCGTCCAGGACTGCGTGCGTTCCCCGTCGAATTTGTTCGGGTTAAACCGCTGAACGTTATCTGGGTGTTCAGCCAACCAATGCCATCTTGGAAAAGAGCTGAAGCACTTCTTTTTCAGTATTTATTATTTTGTTTTATGAAATTATATATCGACGGATCTGCATTATCGTATTNCACGTCGAATTTGTTCGGGTTAAACCGCTGAACGTTATCTGGGTGTTCAGCCAACCAGTGCCATCTTGGAAAAGAGCTGAAGCACTTCTTTTTCAGTATTTATCATTTTGTTTTATGAAATTATATATCGACGGATCTGCATTATCGTATTTCACTCGTTTCAACTTAGAAAATAGGAATTTAAACGTTTTTTAGAAATAGGAGAATTTATGGGTTGCTGTTCGCTTAAGGTGGATCTTAAATTCGATACGAAGCAATTTCAGTGTTGACGCTGTATGATTCCGAAATCGAGTAATACAACGTCGCTATGATTTGTCGCTCCTTTGTATTGTACAATTAAAGACGTATAATTGTCGAATCGTACAGAGATCGGGTTTAACACTACATCTTCAAACGATTGTTGGACGATTAGGATTAGAGTTGATAAGAGCGCGCAGACCCAGCCTTAATCACGGCAAACATTGGTCACCGGGACGAGTCAGCCCTGCTAAGACGGTTCAACAAAGGGCGAAGGTCGTCCACTCTCCCGACAGCCAACCCTCTATACATTTCAACAGCCACGAATTTACGTAGCATTAGAATTCTGTGACGAGTCTGAGCAACATCTTTGCCAATCCATTGTCTGTCACGCATCTTCGGTAAATATTCATTTCAGAAACATTGAAAGTGTTCCACTCGATTTCGCGACCCCGGAATCCAACACGATTAAAGTATACCTATCTGTGCCACAGAAATCGCAACAATAGGTGTTTAAAAGAATACAACCAAATACACAAATGTAGGAAAAAATAAATCTTGAATTATATTTTTTCATAGAAAATCGTGAAAAATTGATAGAAGTTCCGTGAAAAATTACGAACCCGTCGTTTCGACCTCTTTGGTAGTTCTAGCGCTAACGAATAGAAGAACCACGCCCTGCGTCTTCCTCAAGTTGTACACCTGCGTCTTCGCTGCATCCTCCGTGGCACCTCGTTAAAGACAAACGCCGAACTGGCCCCAAGGCGTTTCTCTTTCCTTTCTTTCGCCCTTTTTACTCGCTCTTTCTGCCACGTAGGCGGAACGATGGATATGGATTGCAGCGATCCACCCTCGGCCGTGTTGTTTTTGCAAACCGATACGCTAATTTGCGTATTGTTCGCCGTTCACGAGCGATCGAAACGCGTCTCGACGCGGAGTAGCGCGTCCGGTGTGTTTCTTATTCGAGTCCGGTTGGATCGACGTGAAATGCCTGTTGGCGATCTTATCGGACGTATCGCGGCTCGGTTGTGACTGACAGTTGGCTCAGAGGGATGGTTGTTATTGTCTTTGGAGTTAGAATTCGATTTACGAGATCTGTGAGGTGAACTTATGTTGCTCGATAAAGGCAGGTTGGAGATGAAGTTAACGCATTCGCGACGGTTGACGTCAATTCACGTCTTTACAAATTCTTTTACCGGTGAATTGTAATATATCATTTCTCTCAGATTTTGAATAACAAACGATTAGAATCATCGTATCAAGGAACAATATTCCTTTATATTTGCACAAATTTAAATAGCAAATCTTTGACGCATTCAGCTATAGATTTCTGAAAATTATGCGCTTCAGCTAAGCGTCTCGCTGAAAATCACCCGTCGCGAATGTATTAAATGCTTCGATCTTCGGTAAGACTGTTCCTTTTCGGTGTACAAAAACGTACATGTGTATTTTCCAGTGTCAAGCGATTAGCGGTGATTTATTAAAAGATAACTGCATGAAATCTTTTTTTGCAAATGCTTTCTACTTTTTATTGGACTCGTCAGTACAGTTAAAATCATCGGTTTCCGAAGAAAATCGTTAGTATACACACCTATGGTGTATTGTTGAAACGAATGCAAAGTAATATGTCGAAAATTGGGAAGGAAACTATTTTACATACAAAGGAGCGTACTTTTCTCGTTTCCTAAGGTTCAAAATTCTTGAAAAGGTTTCATAGTAACCAAAAAAAATTTTCCACAGCCTTTCAGATCCTTCTACAACGACGAAAAAAATATTTAAAACGCAAAGACGATAATGTTAAAAATTTTTTAAATCAACTTTCTCCTGTCTTCAAAACTCGACTTCTTATTAAACCATCCTACAAGTTTTCTACATAAACAACGTACGTTGTTAAAATTGTATTCGTGAGAAATCAAATGCTTCGGCGGCACGATCTCGCGCACAGTCAATTCCGTAACAAATCCCATTAACACTAGAACTACCGACGATTAAAATAGCCTTATTTTTACCAAAGGAATCAAACTGTAGATACTTGAAAAAATAATGGTAAAAATTTCTTGTGCGTTATTTTTTACAAAAAACGCTGCAAAATTCCCAGAAATATAAAATTGATAAAATTTCTATAAGAACTTATAAGCCAGTCACTTTGACCGGTTCCGTAGCTCTAGTGTTAATTAAGCGCAAAACAATCTACTTATTTCTCACAATCGGCCAAATTCCAACACCAGGGTCCCACGGAAATGCCCGACCAACTTAACAGCCAATTCGAGCGTCGAAACAGCTCGAAACAGCTCGAAACAGCTCGAAACAGCTCGAAACGATCATCGCAAGCATTCGCTATCAAACGAGGAAATATCCTCATGAATTTTCCCAGGCATCGGCTACAATGTAACGACTCAGCCTCGACTCATTCGGCCGGATGCCGAACATTCTCTCAAACATTCTAATCACCGTTGAATTTCGTTGCGAATCGCTCGTCACGGATCGTCCAGGTTAAACTGGGTTATCCGCCGGTCGGACGCGGTTCACCCGGGATTATCCGCGACTTTTCTAGATCCTTGGCCCGATACGAGGGCAGAGTTTCATTAAGAGGTAGCCAATTAGCCGCGTTGCGACTCCAGTCGGCGACCAGGACCCGGTAGGAAGTCGTGCGGCGCGGCAACCGGCGAGGAAATACACGATAATTGATATTTAGGATATTACCAGACCGGGAGACGTGTAATCAGCGGATAACTGTATCCGCCAATGAGCGTAACTCTTGAATCGCGCGCGGCATCGTTGCACGAGCCGTTTCCACGCTCGTTAGAGAAACGACCGTGCTATACGCTATGTGTATCTGCCGACGACTAATTTACGCGGATCGAGAGGGATTCTTTTTTGGTGGTGCTCCAGCAAATCTTTTAGGTATTAGATGGAAGAATGACTACAAGGATGTGGACAGCTTTTAATTGTAGAATTGTTGGTGTAATGGTGGGTCAAGTTAAAAATATTGGGTTGATTCGAAGGTTGTGAGATTGGATTTTGGAGAGATGTGGATTTGGAAGCGTGTTTGATTGTTGGAAATCAACACGGGGCCGTGAGGACGTGTCTCGACTGTAAATGATAGTACAGATAGTATTTTTAATCGTGAGTACTACACCGATTGGAAGGTTTGTGAAGATTGAAAGTAGATTCGATGGACGTTGAAGAATTAAATTGTAGGATTTTTACTTCAGTCGTGATATTGATGTACGGTTGCATTATATTTCTCCGGTTGGATTTTATTAGATTGGCTAAAAAGTTCGCGCTGGTTTTAACATGCAAAAAAAAAGCGACTTTTTTTATTAAAAAAGGAAATATTTTTATTCAATAACGTATCGTCCGTTTGAATCGCTAAGTCACTTTTTCTTTTTAAAATTTGAACCGAATTTAATTATCGAAGATTGGTAACATTAAATATGCGTAACAATTTAATTATTTATACATAAAAAGCATAAATGAAGTACCAGAGAAATCCGACCTACGAAAATTTAATTCATTAAGAAGAAAAGTCAATGACTGTCGGTGCTTCGTTAGAATTCCGCGCAAGCCATTTGGGTAATAAAAAGCTTGGCTGCTTCGTTCGAGGGGATGTAGCGAGGATGTAGCCTTTGGGTTAAAAACAGCAAAGAAAGAGGGAAAAGAAGAAACGGTCCCCATCGATATCCTCGAGCTTCTTCGGATAGTCCTCCTGAAGTTTCCACACGACAGGCAACGCCGAGTTCGAGTGTCTTGAAAGCGCAAACGTTTCGATAGCTCGATAAAAGTTTACAAACTCCCGCCTCCCTGCTTCGTCGAGTATCATCGATACCCGATGGAAATCCTTTTAAATTCCTCGAAGGAGCAGGGGTAAAGAGGTACGAGCGGTATCGAGGGCCGATCGAGACCCTCTCGAAGCCACGAGTCGAATACTGACTTCTACAGTTCGCGATTCGAATAAATACCGATATCAATAGTTCGACCTCTCCTTTACTGGGTCGATGTTTGTTGGAAATTTATCGTACGATTAGTTGTGACTCGAATAAATATTTTTTTATAGATTTGTTAATGTACGTTGTCGTTGTCGTTGAAATTAGAGATATTTGTTTGTTTATGAGAGAAATGTTTCATGTATAGTATGTTAGCTTGTCTAGAGTCGATTTACTAATTCCTCTGAATATTCTTGGAATAAATATTAAGCAACTTATATAAAAATAATGCGTTGTTCGAAGTCTGGGAAACAGAATGAATTATAAACTTAAATTAAATTGTTTCTTCTAACTTTGACTCTGATAGATCTTGAAGAGAATAAAAACTTGAATATATCTCGATCCACTTGTTCGCCAATTTTTTTTCATCGACTCGATCTCGATCTATTGATCCAGCAAATATTTGCGACAGATCTCTGCGAATACTCATTGAAATTCGAGAGTAACCACAGTAATACAGTTATCTCACAATTTTCTGCACGGGCCAAACACGATTCATGGTATCAGCGAATCTGCAATTGGTTCGCGCACGCACTTTCGCAAAACAGTGAAAAAAATGCGAAGGAAACATGAAACGGGCCGTGGTGCTCGTGCTCCTCCCGAGGGCCAGCGCGAAACAATGAACTCTGTAATTTTCTCGAGCGACCACGATCCTTGGGACCCTTTTTGCGCGCCACCACATAGCCCAGGGCTGCCAGCTTTTCTGTCGAACGCGAAAGCTTACGCGCTGATCGCCGCGGAATTGAGCTATCAGCCATCGATCCGTCGATCACGCTGCGATCCGAACAACCAAAATTCTTTGGAAACAAAAAATGAGATACCTTTGGAAAGTGGTCAAAACTTGTAAAACGTGTGAACTGGATAATTATTGAATTTTATAGCATTCTTTGAATCTTTGAATCCTTGAATCCTTGAATCCTTGAATCCTTGAATCTCTGAATCTTTGAATCTTTGAAACTTTGAATCTTTGAATGTTAGAATCTTCGAATCTTTAAATTTTTGAATCTTTGAAACTTTGAAACTTTGAATATTTAAATATTTGAATTTTTTAACCTTTGAAACATTAAAACTTTGAAACTTTGAATATTTAAATGTTTGAATGTTTGAATGTTTGAATCATCGAATCTTCGAATCTTTGAATCTTTGAATATTTAAATATTTAAATGTCTGAATGTTTGAATCTTCGAATCTTCGAATCTTTGAATCTTCAAATCTTCGAATCTTTGAATATTTGAATTTTTGAATCTTTGAAATTTTGAAACTTTGAATGTTTGAATGTTTGAATGTTCGAATGCTTGAATTTTATAATATTAAGGTATCTTTCCGGGCATTTTAGTAAATGGTATCATTCATGACTTTTCCATACCATCATGATCAACTAACATACACCATGAAAATAATTGTAAATATCTTTTCAATAACGATGAAGGATACACAGTCAACCTGAACTACGATAATACCTCTCCACAAATTCGGAACTCCCGATCAAATTCACTTAACAAACACACCAAGCCCGAAGCACCGTATCCCAAATTTTCTGACCCTCCCCCAATCAAAAGCCATCGTTTCGTTACGAGTGACGTTTACAACGTTTACCCTCCTATCTCCACTATCAGCTCGAACCTGATACGAAAATATTTTTCCATCGAAAACGTGGCTGTCTACGATTTTTACACCGCCGTCCGTTGTTTCCCGTTCTCAATTTTCGAAAACAAATCAATCGACGGATCCCGTAACCGAGTGTTGCCGCTCTCGACGCATATTAAACACCGTTGCACGCACGGTTCTATTTCTATGAAACCTGGTAACAGTTTATTGCTCCGCTAGAAAATTCCACGCCGAGAGAAACCTACCCCCTCGAATTACGTGGACCTGCGAGTTTCACGCGTGCAGATACGATTAAGGCTGTACGATGAAAAAAATCTACCTGCGAAAATGGTGCAACTGCTCAATGGTCCTTGTCGGGAGCTTTTCATCGTCGCTGCTACGAGTCGTCGAATTCGAGTCGTAAACTGTATCGAGAAAATTGAAATTTCGGTTCGATTAATTGAAAGCTTCAGAGGATGAAAGAGTTGTATCGCTTCGGTTAAAAATTACGTTCTTTCGGTGAATGAAGATAGCGTGTGATATTCTTTTATATTGTGCTTTATTTTTACAATTACTTCACTGAAGAATAATTTAAAAAAAAAAGAGATTCGAAGTAGGTGTATATTAGTGTTTGATAAAAAAAAGAAAAAAATGCAAGAAAAATAACATTTGAGTTTAGTTGACTACAAATATAACTCTTTACGCTATGAGATCACCGTCGGCGTAACAACATTATTCTTCCCTAGAACAAGGAAAATAATTACGGCTCAAAAGGTTTATATTTATAACGTAACACGTTAATTCTTCAATTACTTTTCGCAATTACTTTTCGCAATTCAACTTACACCGTGACTAAAATTAATTCCCTTTTGACAACTCCTTTCCTTTTAGCTAAAAAGTTTTCCGATCAAATCACGACCCGGTTAATAACTTAATTTCCAAACTGTGAAACAACAGACTGGATCGCTAAAAAAACGCAATTCAGACTTACGAAGACCAATCGTACAAACGCACTCTCCCTTGGCCAATTAAATCACCAATCGGAGGACCGAAGAAGCGGTACAATTAGCCATGGTAATTTCCCATAATTAGCCTGAACGGTAATAAAATTATCGTACCGGTTCGTGTCCCCAATCACGCTCGTTTCGCATAAATTATTACACGCTACGACGGTGTCGTTAAACGATGATTAACGATTCCGATCATACGTTGTCCCGTGAAAAAAGCGGGAGGACGCACAGTCAACTCGTGCCTCGAGCGATTTCCACGGTTCCCAGGCAACAGGAAGACGAGGAGGTCTGTGGCGGAAGTGAGTGGTAACGGTCGGGGGAAAAAAGAGAATGACAGGCGAGAATCGAACGAAACGGAGTTGCTTTTTTTCTTTTACCGGTTTGTTTCAGGATTCGATCGCGAGCAACGAGACTGGTTAATTTTACGATGGTTAATCTCAGCCTACTGGACGGATCGAACTCTTCCGGATCGTTGAAACGAAGGCGATGATGAGGAGGATGCCCCGTCTCTTCTGGTGTTTTGTTTTGTTACAACGATCGAGGGAAATTGTCTTTGCTGTTTGCGTGTGCACAGGGTTCGTAGATTGTGATGTGCAATCTCTATAATGCGAACTCAAAATTGCTTGATCACATACATTATTATAAGGATCGTAACAAATTTTGTAATCAATATTGATATTAAATGGAACGCGAATTAAAAGACACTGAAATTTACAGAACACAAAAAATACTAAATGTGACGTAAAAATTATCCAAAACAAACATGGTCCAAATTTCTTCTCTTTAAAGAAACAAAACAAAAAAAAAAAAAATTGAATTTCTTTCACCGTAACTACCAAATCAAATAATAATCTAATAACTAAAGGCTGGACAAAAAAGTCTGGAAAAAACGACGAGATTACTCCATAACCTTCTAAACTCGTTGCATCCACTTTTCACAAGACCAAAGAGACACGACATAGAAAACCAAAGTCAGAAATAAGAGAACCTCCGCCGTATCGATACCCGACGAGGCCTCAGAGGTAAGAAGCAAATGTGTGCGTCGAGGTCTCGTCCACACGGACACGAAGTCACGACCTACTAATGAATGATTATGCTACAATTTGCCCCGGGACGGCAGCTCTGGTAATTTATTAAATTACAGTGATTCGTGGCCGGGCTCCGGGCATCCGGTAGTCGCGCGTCGCCGTCCGCGGGGATCCTTCAAGCTCCGTCGCTTTTCGATTTCGATTACGAGAGATCGCAGCCGATTAATCGGGCGACGATTAAACGAATCCCGCCGACGCTCCGGGGAAAGTCGGTCCTGGATCTGATCCGGGATACGTGTACCTGAATTTTAACCCATTAATGCCGAGCGTATAATTAATAATACCCAATAATTGCCGTTAGCGTAATTAAAGCCAAACAAGCTATAAACAACCAAAGATATTTATTTTTAAGATTTACTGTTCGATTCTGATATAGTTCTTACTAATTGTAGGTTGTAATTTATGCGTACGATTTATTAGTATTTTCGGATTTCTGGATATCAATGGGTCGATTGCATATTTGATAGAAGGTTGGATAATTGCGAACGCCAAGTAAATTCACCAAATATCATGCTTTCCTGTTCCCGGTCTCCATCTCTGGTTTAACAACGGGTATACCATATCTTCTTCCGTGCTCGATATTGTCGCCTGGTTCAGTTTAGGACGCACGGGTTTCAAGATGAGATCGGTTTAAGTATTTCATAGAGTTTGATCTAATTTTTGTTCGTTTTCTAACTCGGTGAAATTTTCTGGGTATCGTTTGCAATCGTGTCGAGTATATGGTTCGGAAATGTGAATTTAATGACTACGAAAATATTTTATAATATATTTTATGCCAAAGACTATAGTTTATAAGGTTTCAAACGATGCAATTCGTAATTAGACCAAATCGTTCGATTTTTCTCCAGGAACTATTCACAATTATCCCACCGAGGTCGGGGTAAATCCGAATGGGAAATGTTTTTTATCCAAATTTTAATTTTATTATTATCTTTCAACGAAATGTAACTGGACTCAAAGATTGCCGACCAAAGTTTGAAATCCGATAAAAGTTGATTTCATAAATATGAAATTGCATTCGTTTTTATTCGATCTCTCTTAGGTGTTCGCAATTCCTCCATCTTCCCCTATTAGGAGCGAATAAAATATTGGGGTATATTTTATACCCAGAGTTGGAATTTGACTAGTTTCGGCGTGTCTTACTTTTGGTCCTGAAGGGTGGTTAAACAAAAGGTTCAACTATTTTACTCATAGGTAGTGAAAAAAAAGAAATTATGTAAAAACTTATAGGATAAATGTTTTGTAATATGCTACAATAAAATTTGGATAAAAATGTGAACGTTTCAACTTATCGTGACCCATATTCATCCGCCTCGAATAGAGTTACAAGTTTTCCGGAACAAGTGCAGCATGTTATTTCGAAATAAAATAAACGGAACAAAAAAGAGACTGAAATTCGAACTCACGTATTTTGCTTCCATCGTGAAAATGAAAAGCGCAACAAATTAAAAAAAAAAAAAAAAAAAAAAAAAAAAAAAAAAAAAAANAACTAGGTCAACGAATAAAAAGATGAAACCATGAAAGACAAACTTAAAATCGAGCAACAACCAGCAACGAAAATCATGAAATCCTAAGAAAAGACAAAGAATGCACGCAGCGAAGCCAGAAACACGAATCCTAAATGAAAATGCGATCCCTCGCACGAAGACCAAGAGCGGTAAAAATCAATTTCTATCCTCTAACGATCGAAACACGGCCAATCGGCCAAACAGGAATCCAAATGAACAAAGAAAAGAAAACTAATCAGCGAGAAGAACCGTGTCAGGCCAAGGGAAAGAGAGTCGAAGAAAGAGGAGAGAAAAAAATGAGCAACCCTGTGAAAAAAGAAAGTACCAAGCTTCGATTTGGTCGGACACAGTGGCGAGTGAGATCGAGAACGGTGAAACGAAGAAACAGAAGAAGAAGAAGAGAAGAAGAAGAGAAGAGAAGATGAACGAAAGGAAAGAGAGAACAGTGGCGAGAGGCAGACGGGGAATCGCATTATTATCGGGGGTATTTACGGGAATTCGCGACGGAATCGTTGCGTGTCCGGTGCCGATGCAGTCATAAACAAGGAGCCATTAATTTAGCCAGGAAGAATGCCCAATATCCTTCGAAAGCTTTTGCGGCGATGCACCGATAGGCAGCTAACGCGCGGATAAAATAAGTTTAGGGCCGTGAAATTGGCAGTAATTTTACAAGCCATAACGATCTACTAAATCTGTAAAATAATTAAGGGCGCAGATGTTCCTTCGCTGGAGTGCCAGCTAACGTATCCTACTCCCGCACCGTCGCTACTGCACGCGGACGACCGTTCTCTCGGTCTTGTTCTCGGCTCGCCTCTTCCTTCTTCCATTTCGCAATTCGTCCGCGCTTCGTTATTTTTCTAACAGGCCACCATCGTTCGTATCGATCGGCGGCCTCTTGACCTTTTTCAATGATTCAAAGTTGTCCATTTTGACCAAAAAAAAAATAAAGAAATAAATAAGAGGAAGGAGAGAAAGCTTCGTTCAGCGCTATATTTACGGACATCGATTCGATCATTTTGAAGGATATATTAAAATGTAATAAGCTTCCTTGTAATAACTTTACTTAATTTCATTTTAAATCGATAAATTTTTATCAACAGAGATTTGTTTAGTTTATTTTTTATATATAAATATGGAACAGTTAGCGCACCGGCCTGCGATTTTACGATGCAGGAATCGGAAACAAAGGAGAGGCGGCAGGGCTCTGCAGGATCAGTCGTAAAAAACGGGCAAGCGCATACGTTACCACGGTACATCGAATTAGCTCTTTTCACTATTTATCTCCCTTCGCAGCTTTTTTTTTTTTTAATCCTACATAAATTCTATTTTGTGCGTATATTTTCTGCACACATACTTGCTACACTTAAGCGTAAAATTTGAAATCCGCGGGAGCGAGAGTAATATTAGATTTCATAAAAAAAAAAACCGTTTGAGCAATTACAAAAACCACTCTTCATAACCGTCGCCTGCGACAGTGAACGAATCTCTTCTAAATCGATCTCAATCTGTCCAATCATCACTAACAAGAAGCAATCTCAAACGGGCAGTTAGAAACGGGCGCGGTTTCACGTTTTTCCGCGAAGTACCCTGAGAATCCTGCTCGCGCGCAAATTTCACGCGTAATGGGACGAGGACGAGCTATCCTCCGCGGAATATAATTTTATTTCTAAAAGAAGCATCGCGAACATCTTCCGCGTTCTACCTCTCGGCCCACCAGCCGCGTTAATCGCGTAATACTAACGGCGATCCTCGGGACAAGCTGAAATCTGTTCTGATGGTGCGTCGTGCCCCTTAGATAAACACTTTTTCCTATATAACAGGCGATAATTGCTCAGGAAACCTGCAGAAAAAGATCGGTAAGGCCGGAGATGCAGACGAGCGAACTCTTGTCCTTGCGATCTCTCTGCGATCTATATCTTTCTTCGTTTTCCAAGTCAAAAACAACGAAGACAAGCGCACAATCGCAGCGAGATCGCACGGACAAAAGTCTCCCGTCTGCATCTCGGGCCTTACCGATCTTTTCCACGGCATTGCGGAGCGCAGGAGGCCTCCGTCGCGGCCACCGCCGCCGCCACCGCCGCTGCAGCTCAGTTTTTTCGCAACACGCGCGCCGTATTATTAATGGTGTCACGTAGGCCGGTGCGTACACACCGTCTCATCATGGACAGTAACCCAAGGCACAGGTAGATGGCGAGATTCTGCGGCGAGCGGCCCTCTTTCCGCTGATAAGGAACGAGGATACCCGGCGAAATTACGGGGGTCGCGGCAAATTTAATAAAGCCCGAATTAAGCCGCGCATGCCGTTAGGCTAACAGCGTTTTTCCTGTACGCGCCACCGCGCGCGTTCATCCGCCGCTCAACCACTTTCTCTCCGCTGCCGAAACTGTCAGAGAGGATCCGGGTCCTGTTTCGGTCCCGTTCAATTACGCAACGGGCCGCCCCCTGTCTTATTATTATCCGCGACCCCGATCGGAACCAGGACGAATAAGGTTATTAGTTAAATGCGCCGGGCTTTTTTTTTGATCCGAGACTTATCGGTGCATAAACATGGCCGCGCGTGACCGCCATGCTAAAGCGCCTTGTCACGCGATTCTGGTGAGTTTCTGGTGACCTTTGCGTAAGGTACGGAGATTATGTATGTAGGGTGTGTTTCTTTTCTTTTTTTTCTCCCTTTGGAAGGGTTAGGGTAATCGACAAGGAACGCCTGTTGAATAAATTCGATGAAGTTCTTGCTTCGTAAGTGGTTTATGGTAGCACGTTTCTCGCTCAAAGGGAATTTGATAACAAAGCCGGATTTGATATTTTCGCGAAGAAAAAGGTTGCCTGAAATTATCTCAGGAATCGCTACTTTAAAGGTTCTTCGCTTTGTTTGGAACACCCTGTACAGTGTAGCGTGCGCATATCTTTTTGGAGTTGATTTTAAAATTCTGCGCGTTGATTTCTATCCCATGCGTCGATAATTGTTTGCGCGATGTTAGAGTTAGAATGAAACCATCTATTTGACGACAATATAAAAAGTATTACCTTTGGCAAATGTGTCGAGATGGTGATGGAATACAGTAATAGAAATGAATAGTGCTGTAAGGAGAGGAGAGGAATTAAATTAAAAAAAATATACTAATTTATGTATTCAAACCTTTGCAACAACAAACCAAAAGTCATCAAGACCATTCTCCACAATTTTCTACCAATTAAACACCCAATAATTATTCACTCGCGTCTCATCCTCCACCCTGTTCCCATGAACTAAGTCCCCGTCTAAACATCGTACTTCTAACATCCGCTCGGTTCGTGGCGGTCAAGAATCCATATTTTTCCAAGCATCTCTCGCAAGAGCGCACAATTAGCTTAGAACGACCACACGCGAGCCTCGTAAAACCTGCGCCGGTCCTCGCTGCGTTCCTGCGGCAATCAGCGTGGTTCTTCGCGCTGTGCCGCGCGACGATTAAGCGCGGAAGGACGAACGAGTGGACAAGGACGAGCAACAGGGGCAGGGATACCGGCGACAAGAAGCAAAAACCACGCAGGCTAACGATTCGCGACTACCACACCTTAATGTCCGCGCTCGTAAATTCGGCTCGTTCTACTTCGCGTTCCAGGATGACTCTGGGAGGCATGGTTGAGCCTTAGGGAATTTTTTTTTCCGAGGTTACGGGTTTGGAAGAACCCAAAAACATTCGATGATTGAACGCGTTAATGGTTTCTGAAGAACGAATAAATTTTTAACCAGAATATAAAACGCAGCTCGTCTCATTTGTATGAATTGGTGAAAACTATTGTGAAAACTACCTTGAAATACTACGCTAGTATTCTTAGTGTTTTGTAGGGTAAGTCCGGGATAATTGGACCACTTTTCGAAAAGAAGCAATTGCATTGTTGGTTTTTTACATTTTTGTTGTTTTTGGGAAATTAAAGCAGCTTTCAGCTCGAAACCCAGAAAGAAGGCTTCGAAACTCGTTCCAAGCTAATCCAATAAATTTCAAAAATGGTGTTTAAAATTCCGCTAGATAACTGGTCTGCTATCGAACGATCGATTTCGAGGCGTGGTCGATCCCGTCGATAGGACATCGTCGCGGTCGAGCCACAAAAACCGGACAACCAATAATCAATGGCAAGCGGCTAGTCACGATGCCCGCGTGTCTCATTAGCAGGATGCAAACGATCAAACAAACGCAAAAAAAAAAAAGAAAAATGAAAGCTCGAAGAAAAACTCCTGAAAGACGGAAATGATCGTAGGAATACGAAATCCCGTCGCGAAACGTTCTTTTTTCACTCCGTGTCTGGTCTTCCTAGAAATAATTAACGAGCCACGATAAAGTGTCTTCCAGCAATGAAAACATCGTTCACGGAGTCCGTGAAGGGACGCGTTCACGAAGCGGCGACATCCAACGCTCGACGAAATGACTTATTAGCGTGGCCGAGCGGCGCGAGAAAGAGGACAACAAGATCGAGAGATTATTAGTCGCCGGTTGTTCGTCGTTCGAACGATGACGACGCTGATCGCCAGACTCTAGGCTGATTGTGCCGGCTGATGAACGCTGAAGAAGGACGTTGAACCGGCCGCGGCCGCATTGACTGATGCGCGTACTCGACGCGACGCTGATTCAAACTTTCAGGAACTGGTCGGGAATAAAACGAGCGAGGATGAATGAATGACGCTCATCGTAATCTCCGGAGGACTGAGCGTTGGACGGGACCGACTGGGTGATGAGGAAGCGGTGGACTTGTTCGAGAGATTTTTCTTGGGGAATAGAAGCTGTTGATGATATCATGGTTTCTCGAGAAACGGGTAGATAAAGGTGATGCGACAGGGGGATGTTAATTGTGGATCAAAAGGTAGATTTTAATAAGGAATCTTTAATCGTTTTGGAGATGACCGTTTAGGCAGTCTAATTTTGGAAAGATGATCTGTCGGTTGGTATATTAGTTTTAAGTAGATTGAACTTGTTAAACTGGTATGTTTCAAGGAAACGTGGAAGGTCGGAAAAGTAGGTCCATTAGTTTGATGAAATTTCAGAATCCGATTAGACCAACTTAAATCGGAGGCTGTATTTAACGACTCGAAATCTATTTTATCGAGTGTGGAATTGCAAGTTCTTCGCTGACAGGAATGCGAAAAATCGGACAATCGATATCGATAAAATCAATATCATTTGCATAGAAACGTAAAATTGTTGAACAACTCGAGGTAACACACGTGTAACTCTAATTTTATTAAGGACACAAATCTCGAAGACTGGTATCCCTTCTGGTATCCAAAGCCACCGAAAGCAAGATTAATCGAAATCTAATTCGATCGAAATTCAAGGACACCAGATGTGACTCTGTTGCCACACATGTGACTCTTTCGAGACAGAAATTTCGAAGATTACAATCGGTGTAGTAATGGTAGCCAGTGAAATCGGTACCAGCCAGAACTCGTTCGGTCAATTTACGGTACCGCGTGGAAGATTGCTTATTAGGACGCCCCGTAACTATGAAATAGAAAGAGCAGTGACAATTTGATAGATTGTGCTTTTTGTCGAGCGACTCGTCGTTAGGGCTGGCACCGATGAAATTATTGGCTTTTTTTGCCGGCAACCGGTCGAATAGCTAATAAGGCAGACACTGTCGCTGCTCGAGAGGCTCTCCGTCGTCGAGCGACCATGAAAAAGCAGATTACGTGACCAGACATATTTTGTAGCGGGAAAAAGCTGGATTTATTATTGTCGATCAGTGGAATACTTTACTTATAATTGATGAGATGAAATTAGAACACTTTTTTCAATCAAGTACGATTGTTGTGTAATTTTTATGTGATTAATTTTACGTCCCTACTTAACTAATATAATAAATTGTAATAAAAATTTATTTAGCCGTGTGTATTCTAAGTGGCACATGTGGACCGAAAAAATTTGATGGGGTGTAATCTGGATTGGTTCTATTACCGGGAGAGTGGTAGATAGAGAGTTATTATTATTCTCGTATTGACAATTGTTGCAAAAAAAATTATCTCGAAATCTGCGTAAACGAAGATTGGGTTGAACGTGTAAGGTGTGGATGTTGTTTCATTATGGATGCTCTAAGCATGGGAAAATTTATGATCTATGTAGAAAATTAAAGAAAAAGCAATATCCCTTTGCAACGTTGGGAATTCTTAATTAAAAAAAGAAATAAATATATTAATGCGTCGCGAAGTACGATTTGTACATATTCTAAGTTACTTGTGCGCCGCTTTAATTTTCCCCGAAACTGAAAACAAAAATGTAAAAAACCAACAACGCGATAGCATTTGTTTCAAAAAAGTGGTCCAACTATCCCGGACTTGCCCTATTTAATATCAAATCTCCCATATGTTCTCCTCATTTCTCGAGAATTAAAGCTTCCTGGAATCTATTCGTTCAAAAAACCTTATTTTCGAGAAAGAACCGATCGATGATCGCGCGTGCGTAGAGACGGCGCGGGCAAATTAACAAGCGCGCTAAATTTAGCGGCGGTTCCGCGGCCGCAGAAGCGGGATTAACAGGGCAGACGGACGAGTCGGTGAATTAAGGCTGATCCGTATCGCGAGGACAGGGCAAGTTTGATACGAAGGGCAACGCGGGACCGCGGGTGCAAACGATCTAATTAAACGTTGGCGCAATTAGCTTCCGCCACTGCCCGAGCCCCGGCCCCCACCGATACGACAGTCCGACGAAACTTTTCGAAACGCTAATTACTTCGCTTCTACTTTACCCGTTTTCGAACGCGAAAGAACACCCCCCGAACCAACTGCAGTCCCCCTCGTGTGTTGCATCGTTCCGATCTTCGCTGTCGATCGAGCGGACCCGTGCGATTCTACCGCAGTGCACGAAGGTTTTCCAGGCTTCAATTTAACGAGACTCTGACTGATTGAAGATCGTGTAGGGTTTTAACCGTACTGTTCTGTTCGTATGTACAGTAGTGGCCCATAAAATCGCACCACTTCTGAAGAACACGTTTCGCCGAATATTTAGATATCTTGCAAACTTTCTAGTTCTAGTAAATTACATTAACGTGGTCTTTTAATAGTTTTGAATAATTTTATGCAATAGGGATGCGTTATATTTCTTCGGTTGGATTTTATCAGGTTGGCCAAAAAGATCGTGCGGATTTAACGTGTACATAAAAAACGATTTTCTTATCATAAAAGGAAATATTTTTATTCAATAATGTACCGTTCATTTGAATTGATAAGTCACGATTGTTTTTAAGATTTTAACTGAATTTAGTTGTACTTCAAAGCTCTGAAAGACAATTGTCGCTAAAAACCGTACGAACTTATTAGCCAACTTTATTAACAGTTGATCAACTGTTTCACAGTTATGTATATATGCTTTTATACATGAACTTTTTCTTGAAAAAAATAAAGCAGCTTTAAAACCGCTGGGGTTGATTTAACCCCATCTGATTCACGGAAGATTAAAATATAATTTTTTTTTTTTTTATATATATTTTGATGTATTTTAAAAGTGTTATACACTACTATAAAATAAACTCCTAAACGTTTGTCAAAATCAAAAATTCTGATTTTGTTTTCTACTCGCAAAGCTGTAATTGCACACAAAATTAGCTAAATACCTAGGATGACTGGATACATTCGCGACCAATCATACAGGACACAGAAAGTACGAAGAACATGTCGCGATACTTTTTAATTTCAATTCGATATACCAAAACGAGAAATCCACACACAGTAAGCAACTATAAAGACAAAATTTGTTTCCGAACGATCCTCCACCGAATTACTCGGACACAACCGAAGAAACTCTTCCATTCCTGAATTTTATATGCCGATACAGAAATACTTCCTCGAACAGAGAAGACACGGAAACCTTTTAAAAATCAAACACGAGCGCAGCGAATCCATGTCGAGCCGTTTCAAAACGAATAAATTCTTCCTCCCAGGTCGATTCGATTTTCCGTGGTCGATCGAAACGGAATATAAAGCGCGACACGACCAGGGACGCTCGTAATCCGCGCGTAAAAAAAAATACGGAAGCGGCGATCGGCGGCGACCAGCGAAATATTTTCGTAATAACCATAATTAGAGATCGCGTCGCTTGCTCGGCGCGGTGAAAAGTGGCTGGTCGTCAGAAAAAATCCGACAAAAAGTCATCGTCATTAGCGGTTGGTCACCGGTCGCCTCGCTGCCTCGTCACCGCGTCGGTCCCTCTTTGAATCTCTCCTCGCGACCAGTAAACGGTTACAGTTAATGATTAGTTAATGATTTTTTTTTTTCTCCTCCTTCCTTGAGCCTTATTACGGCCGATGTTTCTTGGGCGCCGGTAGCAAGATTCCATTCGATGCATGCCACTGTACGACGTCGAATCGCTACCCATGAAATCGTAATTGACATCGTGTAACGTGAATTTAAGCGGCAATTAGGCCGACCCGGGTCGAAAGTAGGCGAACGGTGAAATGAGCGAAGATTGGATCTTTGAGTTCAAAGTGTGGAAGGTATCGATGGTTGTTCATAATCGTAGGTGGGAATGGAGCGTGTTTTGTTACGTGCTAAGATGTTTCGTTGCTAGTCGAAGCGTTGTGAAGTAAAAAAATAATAAATGTTCTTCTTTATTCATTTTAATAGCATTTGTTTGCGTTTATAGAAACGCAGGACTTATCGTTAGCAGTTTACTAAATTCTTTCCATAATTTATTTAATGATATGGATGCAGGAAAATAAAATTGCACCACTTCCGAAGAACACAGTTTGCCGAATATTTAGATGCATTTCGAACTTTGTATTAACTTGGTCTTTTATAGTATCGAATAATCTTGTTTTTCAGTTGTTTACGTCAATTGTTTCGCAGTTATGTATGACTATCAATTTTGGAAAAGCATTGTTGAATAATGAAAAAACTTGTGCAAGTGAAGTATGTACTATAAACAAGGCTAACTTGAAAACAATTAGTGAAATGTTTTTTTATTCATATTTTCCTTTCTGTTTTTTTTTTTTCATATTTCTAAACTCACCAAGAGAACTGTGTACGATCAAATTTTTAAATTCATAATTTCCCTCTTCAATTTTACGATCGAAAACCAGATTGAGCACGTCGTAACTTAGCCTAGATTTATTTTGCCGTAGTCCACTCTAATTTGCTTTTATTATTATTCCATTAGTATAATAACTGAAAGCGTTTCGATTCTACTTATAGATCTCCTCCTCCGCCAAGCGGAAACGTTCGGTCGTTTCTTCGCGAATCGCTAAATTCGCTCGACAGCTAATATATTATTCATTACCATACGTGTTACCTTGCGTAACCGTTGCTGTTATTGATGCAGCTCGAGGCAGAGATTAGCTTCCTTTATCATGCACTTTCTAAGCGTCAACTGCAATTAGCTACTGCTAAAACGAGCCGATCGTTAGGCAATATCAAATTTATGTTCCTCGCGATGGCACCTTTCGCAACTCGAGCGATCGCGTGGGCGTCGATCGCGGGAATCAGAGAAAAGCACCAGGGGAGACAGAGAAACTGGCCGCGGATCGATTATTTAATTTTTGGTCTGTTTATTAACACACGATTGTTCAATTTCTGTGGCCACCAGTGTACATCAAAAAGTACTCAATTCACTATCGAAAAGGAATCGAAGAAGGCTGCTGCAGGTAGTACAAAGATAAAATTTTAGGATGCAAGGTCAACGTGGCACGGAGGCAAATCGAAAACGAGTTAAAACGAAGATGAATCGAAGGCCTCGACGAAGGTTTCGAGGAACGAACGATTTGTCCATAAACCCGTTAATGCAAGCGTTTCACGCGAGCAAAATCGAAGTGGGCCGAAGGAACGCGTTCCGACGTAAATCGTCTTACGTGCTCGCTAATAAACGACTGCGCCGGGGATAAACACCAGATGCATAGACGCGAGTAAATGGATTATCGGGAAAAATAAAAGCAGGAAACCGTGGGTAACCCGTCGGTGGTTCGCTCATAAACGCACGAACGCCGGCGAATAATGAGACCGGCCGTAAGTGCACCCTACGACGCGCACCGCCACTTCCGATGCAACAATGTATCTGTGCGCTAAAAACGCTGAATCTTTAATTATTGGAACCTGGTAAGGCCGTAAGGTGATCGTTTTCGCTTCGGTTTTTGCGTTTCGTTATTTTGAATTTTGTGAAAGCGTGGGAAGAATTTTAAATGGTAAAATAGTTAATCAAGATTCTAGAAAGTTAACGTGGTTCCTGTATTTAACTCTTGTGCTTCTTATGTAATATTTTTTTTTAATCTTTCCGTTACTAAAAGTGACTATGGTCACCTAACGTTGAACGCTTGGTGCATATTAGCGCTTTAACGTCCGCATATTTCATATTTCACCTAGGACTCTTACTTTCCGCCGGTACTTTTTGTATAATGTTCTTAGTGAAACTAAAATATACTTATTAAGAGAAAAATACCGAGACTACCGTTATTTAAGCTTCTTAATATAACTATAATTTAAATTTTTTTTTTTTTTATATAAAAGATTCGGCGTTGAAAGATAAAAACTAACCGATTCAAATTATGTACCGCGACATAAAGGCTTCATTTCGGTCTGTTACCTTCCATCTCTCGTTTAACAAATAAGTCCGCATATTTATATAAACACTGGCAAACGAAGCCGTTGAGCGAAGACAACGAAAGTAACTTTCGGGACAATCTAATACATCAAAATCAGCCGAGTCCATAGCGATACGAAACAAGCAGCGATTTCTCATAAATCAATGGCAAATTAGAGTCGAGGTAGAAATGTTCGCGATTATAAAAGGCGGCCGCGCAAGTGCGCGGCAAACCGAGCGAAAGATCATGCGTGCCCATTTATACCTACGTGCGAGCATACGTAGAAAGGTTAAGGATCGATCACACGAAGCGTTTCGACTTATAAGCGATCGAGACTACTTTTTTCGAAATAAATTGGCAGCGCTTTCGATTACATCCGCACGCGATTCCTAAGCCTCCAATATTTGCAGTGGCCACCGTTCCGCCGGTGCACCGGTGGGCCTCCATTTTGACTTTCAATTACGGTCGCGAGAATAAACATAAATAAAACACGGACAACCGTGGTCCATCAAAAAACAATTAATCTGGAAGCCAATTATTTGCCGGATCAGTCTTGAGGTTTAACATTAATCAAACTCGAGGAGCGGATAGAAGACGAGCACGCGCAGAAGAGGGTGCGTTTCTTATTGGATTAATGGAAGCTGGCGATTTTGATCGACACGGAAAAGCTAATACCATTATTGGAAATTGAAATGCAATGACGATAACCATGTAATGACGTTGCCATCTGTAGGTTCTGTGTTGGTTCACAGTTTTACGATTTATTATATTCGGATTCTTCCAATTTTCATGCTAACTTGCTGAAAGGTTTGTAGAGTCTGGTAAATCGATATGTATAGTGAAGCAAATATTGAAAATAAATATGGAGGAATGAAAGAAAAAAACAGGAAACCGTGAATAGGGAAATATTTAATTCCGATTTCTAAGAAAGGAGAAAGTAAATATTCGATACTACTATATGCGTAAGAATTTTATTTTAAACAAAACCGGTTTATTTTTTTTTAAATAAACCTGCTTACTAAATAGACACTGCAAATTAAAGAGCGATAAAATATCACGAGTGTTCGTGAGAAAAAAAGAATTCTCAAACGATCCGCCAACCAATCGAATCAACGTATCCTCACCAAGCCACCGATTCTCAACCAAACATCCGCCAAAACTGAACTCCGCTCAAAAGCAGTACCTTTTTCCGATAGGAAGATTTTTTAAATCGGTAAAATTATGGTGAGAGAAAAAAAATTCTTGGAAGAAATTGCAATTTTTATTATAATTCTTTCATGGAGAACCTTTGCGAAGCTGTTACAGTTCTTAATTTTATTACACTTCGGTAGTTCCAGTGTTAAGATAACTTAATCTTCGTTGCAAATTGAAACGTACCCGAACCTAACCCAACGCTGAGCTTCGCTCAAAAGCAACCACCTTTTTCCGCGAAACCTCACCGCCTTTCTTTCGTCGTGGAAAAACAGCCGATCGCGATCTCGTTCGAATATCCCCGGCTTTCGTTCCTCACGTGGGTAGCCGGATATAAATTATTCTTCGGCTCTCCGGTGCGGCGCATTTAATTGTGACAACGAGATTGATCGCTGCCGCGACTGCTCGCCCCGTACGCGCCATTAATATCGCGGGACACGATTTACGCGGCGGGATAATAATAATGGAGAAACAAAAGTGCTAGCGCATTGAATACACCCCGGTGCCACGTTGTGCCATTATTAAGTATTATATTTAAATCATTTGTTGCCGGCGCATCGCCGCTAACGAGGTGGCCACGACAGCGCCCTAACGAGCCGCACACGCCCACGCGGTTTTATCGTTTCAGGGGAAGCGTTGCGTCGTTTCGATCTTGACGAATGACTCCAACTTACCCGTACGCCCAATCAGGAACCTGCTTCCGCGAACTCGTGTGCGCGGTGCCAATGTTGTGACAAAACTGTAAATTGAATATCGATCGGCTGCAGCTTTCTGTGTCATGTCGTCGCCCATTAAATCGAACCCTTGCTTCCGCGGCTCGAAAATGAGTTTCGTGGTCGCGGGATTGGGACGACGAGATCACCTTTGGTGAATCGAATCGTGTGGATCGAAACTCGAGCTTCTTGGGACACGTTAAAGGTATCCGATACGCGGATTTTTAAAATTGGTAACTTTCTGGTGGACTAGAAAAAATTCTTGCAGGAAATTGGAATTTTTATTATGATTCTTTTATGAAGAAGTTTTACGAAGCTGTTGCTGTTGTTTATATCACACATAATCTTCCCAACGTATTTGTGTACCTACGGTAGTGGCCACAGATATTGCACCACCTTGCAGCACCGTATGAGCTCCTGATAAAATTATTGAATTCTATAAGAAGGTCACGTTGATACAATTTAGTATAACTACAAAGTTTGCGGTGTATTTAAATATTTATATAAGACTTTACATTAATGTAACAGTTTGTTTTGAACTTTAATGGAATTGTATTTTCTTTTTTCTTTTTAATATTAATAGATAAATTTTAATATTAATATTAATAGATAAATAAATCTTTAGTTAGATCCAGTAGACGACAGTGTGCCTCGTGATTGGATATTTAAGATAACCTAATCTTTGTTACAAATTGAAACGTACCAATTAAATTGTTATAATTTTGTTAAGACTACAAATGTCGCGCTTGAATCTGTGAGACACGTACAAGGGAAGATCTTGAAATGCGTGGTACCATCTTCCATTGCGGCACAACATTTTTAGCAGCTCAGAACTGTGCTTACCAACTATTACGAATAAACGTTATAATTTTCTATTTATATTTCAATATTTTTCACACGACTAATGCCATGCTTAGAGAAATTTCCATAATCAAGCTCAACTAGCTTCCTTGAAAGCCAAGCGTCACGCTCCTCGCGGTACAGGTCGCCATAAAAATGGCAAGAAACTCGGCAAGCGCGTTTTGCAAAAATATCCGGCAATCAATCAGCCGATAATTTCAGCGCAGGTGACAGCGTCCCGACGAGAATTTTAATAACGACATCGTAACGAGACTCGCTCGCCTCTTCTTCCCGGCCACCATAGGCAGCTTATTATCGATCACAGGATCGCGTTGAATGCAACGTTTCAATCTATCCGCTCGTAGTCCCTTCTTCGACAACTTAATTTCCCGTTTCACCGCGCAACCTGCGCGACATCCACGTTCAAGCGTCCATGCATATTTTATTTTAAATGTTCGCGCGCCGGGAGAATATTTAAAGAGGATGGTCACCATGTGGCACACGTTGCCCGTAGTTGATTACGTGTAAAATAAGCTGATCTTCCGTGTTACGCTCGAATTTCTTCGATGTCACCTGCTTATCCGCGCATCAACGTTTCCATGAAATTACCAATTTCAAGTTACGTGTCCCAGATGAAAATTGCGCGTCGTCTCTGTGCACTCACGATGATTACCGACCAGCTTGTTCCAGAGATCTTGATAATATCGAGAACGATGCACAGCCTGATTCTTCGGAAACTCATCAGCCTGATGCAATTGGCTTTTACGCGTGAAAGATGTATCGAGATTGCGATTTGTTTAGAATCTATTTTAGATGGTGGGAAAGATTTTAAGATGATCTGCTTTCGATTTATAACATGTAACAGGGATCTCGAAATTTTTTTCCTTCAAGAGTCACAAAGTTTCCACTACCGATTAAACTGTACCCTACTCCTGTGCAAAGTCAAAAAGGCAAGGCGGTAGTCGGTGTGATTCCGCTGGTTGTGCGGATGTAAATAATTGCAAAAAGCATATTCATCGAATCACTGACGAATAAAAAAAATTCCATGAATGCGAAATTAGGACAAACACGACTCGTTGATTGTAACGTGACGCTGTTAGGGAAAATAATAAACAACGAATGGTTTATTAATCCTCGCTGCGTCACGGTGGAGACAAATAGGTATGAGAGGCGTCATGCTTCTATGATTTGGAGGTAGAAAATCTAAATAGGGGAAAAAGTCTATTCAGTCTGATCTATTCAGTTTCTCAATTTATTAATGTACCGTAAGTGCTCACTTTTCCTCCCTTTTTTATTAATATTGATGAAATTATAACGATTTCAGAGAACAGAAGATTCTTTTCTTTTTATTATCGTTATTATTATTAAGCTTTTGAAATCTCAGCTGAAGTTTAACAAGGATAATTCTATAATTTCTAAAACGGCACTTGAATTTGAGTTACTACTTGTTCTGAAGATAAAACGCAGCGCAAGTGAAAATAAAAATTAAAGGTAAATATTTAACGCAAAATTCAGAACTGCGATATAATGTCGAAATATAAAATACAGGAAATAAAATAAATAATGGCAGTTTATAACACAGAACAGAAATTAGGTATACCATAGAAATAAGCCGTTTAATGGCTACAAGTATTGAAAAACACTGAAAGGATTCTGTGGTTCGACTTACCGTGCATATTGTCGGAGTCTGTCCGTGAATCTTGCTGCTATCGAGAAAGTCAGGAGCCTTGGGCGCTTCGGAGTGAGTCCTGGAGCACAAAGACGACGAAGTAGGAACACTGCTGGCGTTCGAAACGTGGCTGGTAGGCAGTGGTGTGCCCAGAGGAAAATCAGGCCGGTAGAACCACGTTGGCCACTGCAACATCAAGTCAATTTACCTTTACCACAGTTATTTGCATTCAAATAATAATTTAGTAACATGTCATCGATATAATCTACGTCGGTATTTTCTGTGAGCAAAAATAGAAAAAGAGTGTTAAAGAAAATTATAATAAATCCTCAGAAAAAAAAAATTTCAACGACATATCGTCAGACTCGTATCATTTTCCCACAACTTACAGAACTTGACAAAATAGGTTATCTTACCAACAATGCTACCATTTAGACCCCAAAATTGTAACAAACCCTTGAACCTCGTAACTCCTCGTAACATCAACATCTCCGTGACAAAAAGCACTGATTTATTCCCTAAAACCCCATCGATAAACCACTCTGAGCCGCTTAATTACACCCTGAACGAAAAAAGAGGAGAAGAAAAGAGAAGTAGCTGGCCCCTCAAAAAAAAAAAGAAGGATATAATTCACAGAACCATCCTCAACGTTTCAAGAGACAATTTATCGTAAAGATAATTACCGCGACAATGTTACCCCAGAGTGAAAAATCTTCCACTTTATCAAACTCTTTCAGACAATCAAAGAACCATCCAAGCCCGCTTTTCCACGGGGGAGGACCGTTTGCCTGTCATCGAGCAGATTGCTCGCGCAAAAAAAAACGCGGCGCGCGTGTTCCGGCGCGCAGATAAAGCTCTTGCCACGGAGCGGAGGGCAGGCATTAGTGTCACCGACTGAATATGAAGCTCTCCAAGATAGATGACACGTGCCCCTGACCCTGTAAGAAGCGCAATCGCTTCGAGGTCACCGGTATGCGTGTGGTCCATTGTAAGTGTTCTTATAAAGGATCTCGGGATGGAGAGGGGAAGCAGAGAATGAAAAGGAGCCCACGGTGTTCCGTTCACCGTAGTACGTAAAGACCTTTTGATCGTCCTGCCGCGGACGACACGAATTCCACGCGATTATTCCCATTGACGCGCCTCGACAAAATGGCCGCATCGTGCGATCGCGACGAGATACAACGTCGCGCCATGTTGCTGTCTTTTGTTAAGGGTTGCTTTGATCGGAGTCGCGTTCTCTGGTCTGGAAAAGGTGGTAGGATTGTAGAGGAGGAAAGCGAAGGTTCTTTAAAAGTTGTAACTGATTTTATGGAGGCACAGGGTACATTGTTGGGCGATTAGAATTTTTATAAATTTGAGCGAATTATCGTAGAAAAGGTGGGACCAAATTAAGGCAGTTGGAAGGGTTTCATAGGAAGCAAACGGCAATATAGGGTAAATTCATAGTTCGACCATCGAGGGAGATAAAACAAATAAAACAAATAAATCGGCTCGCTATTATTCTCGTACTAACGATTGTCGCAAAAAACCTATTTCGAAAACTCCGTAAACAAAGATTGGATTAAACGTGCAAACGTAGAAAATCAACAATGCAGTGGCTTCTTTCCAAAAAGTGATCCAACTATCCCAGATTTGCCCTACCCTACTGTAAATACCGGATTGATATATTTATCGGTATACGTATTAATGTATCCAGAAACCATAGTTTGGAACGTACAAAACCTGTTCCCCACGGTTTCTACGCAGTATCAACGAAACTGCGTTCAACGAGACAGCGTTTCCTTACATCTCACGCCAAACCAACACGGAGAATCAATTAACATATTCACCGAATCTCTCGGAATGCAACGTCAACGCCGCTCCAAGAACTTCACCGAGCGTCACATCGATGCACCAAAGATCCGTCGTCGGTGGATATTACAAATCCGTTCGAGCTACGAGGATCTTACGTCACGTAGTGCGGTAATATCGCATGTTTCGGTTATTTTGGAGCACCAGGATAGAGGGGGTGGACTCGATTGGTCACGACACGCCGGAAAGTCGGCAACTCGGCCGGGTACGAAGAGGGAGGGACGGAGGTGGACCGTTTCGCGGTGGTCTGGCGAATGTCTCTTGTCGCTGGCTCGAGGGAGTTAACGGCAAAACCGAAATAACAAACTCCTAAAGTTGGTGAGTTAACGCTACTTCGTCCGAGGTTTCGACGCTTCTGTTATTTTCTGTTTACCACGGCCATTCTGTGCGCTGCGCGAATCGTTTACCGTAGACGCGGCGTGTAACGGAAATCGTTCGACCGACCTTGCTGGAAACGGATCGCGGAGGAACGCGCTGTGACGCGCGGCTCTGACTGCATCGGGACTCGGTGTCCCAGTTTCTCTTTTTAAGAGCACCATCGCTGCTTCTTGTGCGGTTGAAATTGTTAAATGAGATTATAATGGGATTTTTTCGTAACATTCTTGCACGCGTGTGTGTATATATGTAAACTTGTATAACTTAACAGCGGATTAAGAGCGGGTAAAAAAAGAGTAGGAGAATGATTTTATAAATACTGTAAGAGAAGAGTGTAGGACAAAAAAAGATAAGTAAATGGTGCAGTTTTGGAGATTCTACGTTGTAACATGTACAGTAGTGCGTACAGAAATTGCACCACCTTTCGCCACCGTGTAAGCTGTTGATGGACTGTCGATGACAGACAGTTCAAATTAATGTACATCAAATTTATTATTGTATAATTACAATGTTAGCAGTGTATATAAATATTCGAAAAAACTGTGTTTTCCAGCTTTCCTATTTTTAATGCCTACAAATATTTTAAGTTTTCTCTTCGTAACTCAATATTCCTACATTCGGTTAATTTTTATAGTTCGGTTTCGCTACAGCAATTAGGAAGTTCTGTTGAATGATACAAAGTTTAACGTGTAAACCTAAACCAAAATAAATCTAACGTTGCGCAAATGCTTTTCACGTCCATTATATTTCTCCTGCTGTATCTCACCACGCGCGGATCAGACTTAACAATAGTCAACCGAAGCGTCGCCTGCGCACCACCCTCTGTACCACCCGATCTTATACGACGCAATAAAGACATCATTAAACCCCTCCACCGATCATCTAATTTTACCCAACAGGCCAACAATGACATCATAATACAATACAACACTTTTTTTATTAACCATCAACCATCCTCTGCCCCCCGATCCTCGGTCCACGGAGCGTCTTTAACACGCCGTTAGCGGAACCGGCGCGTAAAGATACTTGCATCGTCGATACTCGACCACGGCACGTGTAATATCGACGGCCTATTTTCGTGCGAGTTAGGGGAAGCGTGGCGCGGAATTTTTCAAATTCCACCGCCGCGAGTCAGCATCGGGAGCTGTAACCAAAGTAGACGCATCGCGTTGATCTTATCGAGCCCTTGGAAAAATATTTGCCTTCCGATTAATCAGCGTTCCCCTCTGCGACGCTCTTACGACAGCTGCGCGATCATAATCGTGATCTACGAACCGCATCGCGTCCCGAAAATAGTGCATCGCGACGTAATTCTTTCGGAACAGCGAACAGCTTTCCCTAAATCGCCGACAAACACACAGTTCCTTGAGCCAAGGATCGTGAAACGAGAATGTTGTTCGATGGTGTTCGAGTGGAACAGCTGAGGCCGATTTAAAAACGAAGAAATTAATGGATCAAATTGTTCGATGATTTATCCGCTGCTTGGCCGGCAATTTGACCCGGGGAGAGCCCTCGCTTCCTGCGTGATCAATATTCGTCGCTTAAGAACCATTAAACGGGCCCAAGGCATAATTACACGGCAGGACAGATTGCACGTTGCGAGCGAATGATTATCGATCGCGATCGGCCAAATTGATTCGTGCGGCCGAATGGATATCATTTGGATCGAGGAAACGGGTACAGCGAAGTCGGCTCTCGGATGACCAGACGTCGTGGATTTAAACGGGGAAGGGTACCGTAAATTTGATGTACAGTTTTATTCGAATTATGAACGATTCGATTAAAAGAAATTAATACTCGGTATCGTTGAATGTGTTCGATTTATTTCAGAAATTATTAATTACCAGGTAGTTCTTTTCGTTTAACGTTTTCGTGTCAATTTTGAAATTAAAACCACAATTTAACCCGTCAATTCGACGCATTTCAAATTTCGCGCTTAAGATTTGCAAGTATATGCGCGGAAAATATACGATCGGAGTGAAATTTATATACAAAAAATGTGCCAAATAAATCTCTAATAGGAATAATCTGTAAGTTTGAAATAAAATAAACTGTGGTTCAATGTACTCCTTAAAATAATTCAATCGAAGTCCGCAAATTTAGTGTTAACATTAGAGTGACGTTGATGGATACATTTTTATTACGTTTAATTCGAATTTAGGGAAAAAAAAGATTGTCCATCTGACAGTGAATCCAGGAAGGAATTCGTTCGTTTTACTCAATTTTACAGAACATCAATCTACCACACGCGTTCCAGTGTCTCCTCGCTTATATCCGTTACAAAAACGCGTCCGATCACGACGCGTCACTCGCGACAAGAAGCGTGTGCCTCGATTCTCTCTCTAATCGTCGCTGATTCCTCGTATCTCGACGAAGAAACGCGTGCCACCGGACAAAAACCATGGATTCCGTTGCCTCGTTTCATTTCCTTCATCTCCGGCGAACATTTGCTCTGTCACATTAACCGACAGTCTCCCGGATCTTCCAATATGAACCAAATTCTTCGTCTTGGAGAGATTTCTCTGACTTTCGTGCACGATTCAAGTTGTTCGGCACTAAAACTACCGACAATTAAAAGTACACCAAATTTCGATAATAGATATTTGAAACAAATCTTTGACCATATATTTTACCAGAATTCACGGAAAATACCAAAAAATGGATCGTTAAAAATTTATACAGTTTCCGTGAAAAATTACGAACCGATTGACCGCTTTGGTAGTTTTCGCGTCAATGAAAATAAAATAATTTATAAAATACTATCCTCTTGAGAGACGATTTATCTTTAAAGTCAGGCACGAACGATGTAATTTTTTATTGAATTACATTTTAATAATTTTAAACGCAGCGAAAAAAAAATATCCGCGTATGTGGCCGTTTGTCGTAAAAAAAAAAATTAAAAAATTAAGCGTTCGAGAAATCANATGAAAATAAAATAATTTATAAAATACTATCCTCTTGAGAGACGATTTATCTTTAAAGTCAGGCACGAACGATGTAATTTTTTATTGAATTACATTTTAATAATTTTAAACGCAGCGAAAAAAAAATATCCGCGTATGTGGCCGTTTGTCGTAAAAAAAAAAATTAAAAAATTAAGCGTTCGAGAAATCAAGGGATATTATCTGAAAATGGTTTTGAATTATTCTTAACGACGTAAGTTGATCGTAAAATTGTTGCGATCGCGATAATCACAGGCGGATTGACGATGGTAACGATTTTCCTTGAGCAGAGAACGTTGCGATGCAGTCGCGCCAGCTGGTCGATGCAATGCCACGAAAATTTTCAACCGCGGTCGCATCGCGTAATGACAAAGTAAGGATGGCCCAGCGAGATAAACGCGAGCCAAACTACTTCATCAACGAGCGACCTCGAAAGAAACAGACCGCGTGCGTGCGTAGTTTGCGTTGCGTAGCGATGGGAATAAAACGCCTCAATGTGGATTATAATTGTAAGAACAATTAAAGAACTTGGTGTAAAAATTGGGATACTCCACTTTCTAATGTTTTATTCAATTTTTCAGCTTTTCTATTGTTTTTTCAATTTACTCCACTTCTTATTGTTTTGTTCTATTTCTCACGAATTTTAAAATCTCGAAATTCTTGCACCAAGGTCTTCAATTATTCCACCGTATGTCTAAAAATATCGAAAACCAAAGATTTCTGAACACTTTGCAGTATTGTTTATTCTATAAAGAAGCGATACTTTCGAATAAAAAATTGTAACGATAAATAGAAATTAAAACAAAGGAATAGAAATAAAAAATTGCAATAAATTATAGGGAAGGTACAGACACGGTTTTCTAAAATTTCAAAGACGTGATCGATAACTTAAAGTTTCAGGATAATTGATTTTTCTTAGAAAGTTTCGAGAGATTGAATGTACTGTGTCCATCGCTCAAGTCTGCACGCAGCATGCGTGTACGTAATAAAGTATTCCTTGCAGCAGAAGTTGCACGCTTAATCACCGACGTCGTTAAAACCATACTTTGCAGATGGTTAAATAAGAAGTTTATGCTTATCTGAAATTCCAATAAAGTGATCTTTAGTTTTTTGTGTCAAAGCAAGCGAATTGGAATGCAACGACTTTTTTCTAACTTCCATAAAACACGAATTAGAAATTATAAATACTTTTATCGCTTCAAACNCAATTAAAGAACTTGGTGTAAAAATTGGGATACTCCACTTTCTAATGTTTTATTCAATTTTTCAGCTTTTCTATTGTTTTTTCAATTTACTCCACTTCTTATTGTTTTGTTCTATTTCTCACGAATTTTAAAATCTCGAAATTCTTGCACCAAGGTCTTCAATTATTCCACCGTATGTCTAAAAATATCGAAAACCAAAGATTTCTGAACACTTTGCAGTATTGTTTATTCTATAAAGAAGCGATACTTTCGAATAAAAAATTGTAACGATAAATAGAAATTAAAACAAAGGAATAGAAATAAAAAATTGCAATAAATTATAGGGAAGGTACAGACACGGTTTTCTAAAATTTCAAAGACGTGATCGATAACTTAAAGTTTCAGGATAATTGATTTTTCTTAGAAAGTTTCGAGAGATTGAATGTACTGTGTCCATCGCTCAAGTCTGCACGCAGCATGCGTGTACGTAATAAAGTATTCCTTGCAGCAGAAGTTGCACGCTTAATCACCGACGTCGTTAAAACCATACTTTGCAGATGGTTAAATAAGAAGTTTATGCTTATCTGAAATTCCAATAAAGTGATCTTTAGTTTTTTGTGTCAAAGCAAGCGAATTGGAATGCAACGACTTTTTTCTAACTTCCATAAAACACGAATTAGAAATTACAAATACTTTTATCGCTTCAAACATCATAAAAACTACGTATCATTTTTGTCCCGAAATTTATAAAACGAAATCAAATACAAAGAGTCTAAACGATACGATGAATTCTTTTATTTCTGTTTTTCAGCATATTTTTCGCATCTAAAAAAATTATTTAACCCTTTGCACTCCTAAACTTTTTTAAGTTTCACAGAACTATTACGAAAACGCAAGGCTTTGGAAAGCAAAAACAAAAAATAATAATAATAAACGCTTCCAATTTTTTAGTAATTTGGTTAATTTGCTTCGTTTTGAAATAAGAAAAGAAACTTGAGTTCACGAAAGTATTAAATTCAATTTTAAAGAAAATTTGTCACGATCAAGGTATCGTCATAGCGGCGCCAATGGAGTGCAAAGGGTTAACGTCAGCTCCGCGCAAATCTAAAAAAAAAGCCCATACAATAAAACAAGAAAAGTTCCTCGTGTCCCGTCATCGAATCTCCAGTCGACTCATTGCTAGAATCCAATCTTTCACGAAACTCTTCAACTCGAACGTCACGACGATGGAATCAACGCTGATCACACGTTGCGTTCCAACCACCTCGAAGACAGCCCACCAAGCAGAGCCAACGTAAGTGAAAATTATAGCCTTTCTTCCCTTTTCCTCGAACCGACCAAGAACACCGACATTCCATTCTATTCCTACCATCCACCACCGAGGACAGCGCCGACTAATTGCGAGCTTTATCGAACATTACGCTTCTACAACATTGCAATCTCGCGACAGCCGACAATTTCGACGGGACACGCTACCATCGGAATAACTCGAAACGTGTACACACAGTGTACAGCCAAAAAGGAACGTAGCTCGACCTATGCAAATCCCTTGGCTCATTCTCGACCTCAGGCATGGCGAAGCGAACACCGAAACTTCGATCGATCCCATGAATCGATAATGTCGCAATGCATCACGTGTTTCACGAGTATTTTCCTGTCGCGCGTCGATCATAAGCGAGATATCATGGATATCGTGGTCTTTTCGCCTGGGTTTTATAAGGCGAACATGTGGAAACGTTTTGACTAGTCATTTCAAACAGTTTTATGCGAGCTCGGAGACGCAGATGGCGCCTGATTGCCGGGATAAGTGTGGTACTTGGGGAATTTTTTGGGGGTTCTTTAAATCGTTTTAAATTGAGTGACGAGGTTTCGAAGGATTTTGTAAGAATTATGCTCGAGGCTAATGGTAAGGTAAGAACGTAATTCTTACCTTGAGATTTACACTGGCAGCATGGATATACCTTCTGCGTACACGGTATTGGACAAAATTATCGAAATTTTGGGTTAACAATTATTTATAGATCAATCTTTATCGTGTGTTCTTTGCTGGTTGACAAATATTGGATTTTTCTTAAACATCGTCTAAATTTATCGTAAAAGAGTAATTTTAGTACTGTGTAACGAAATTAAAAACTAAAACTAGTCAGAATGAGGATTTTTTGGGGGATTATTTTGGGGAATTTTCCATGATTCTTTGTAAAAAATATGTACAAAGAATTGTTATCCTTATCATAGGTATCTTTTCAAATACCTGTCATTTTGATTTCTTTGGCAGAAATAAGTCTACTTTAATCGCCGATAGTCTACTTTAATTGCAGTTATAGAATCGTTCAATATCAAATACGAACTTAGCAACATTAATACTAGAACTACCAACGATTAAAGTACACTTTTTGGTACCAAGGAAATAAAAATAAAAAATATATAAAAAATCTACCTAACGCAAGGGAGACAAATCTTTGTATTAGATAAAAATAAAGATAAGCGATCACGAGCTGGTTATTTTCACCACCTTGGTAGTTATAATGTTAAGTAATATAATATTTAAAAACCGACAGTGAATATAAATGACGAAACTCCAAGAATAAAATGAAAAAAATAAAAAAAATAAAAGTATGCTTCAATAAATCAAATACCCAAGTTCGAACTTTGGTTTATCGACCCGACCAATCCACAGTTTCTCCCTGCGGCATTCTAAAGACACGGAATAACCGTATAAAAGGGACATTGAGCGTGTCGTTCTCGTAGTTGATCGTCGACCCACGGATATCTCCGAGATCTGGAAGCGGCGACTCCGACAGCTGTGATAATTAGCCCGAGAGCCGTGTACGGCATGCAACGAGAAGGAAACCGAGCGAGGTACGTGTAAGTACGTCGACGATCATCGCAACGTTCCATCATCGAAGTCATTAATACATCGCTTGTGACGGGGAGCGTTAATCTTGCCTGCCACGAAAAACAATCGACGGTCTCGTGAAACTTTCCATGTATTTTTGCATTTCGATAAATTCGACTCGTTTCGATCCTACATACATATTTTTTACGATCAATTTTACAATCGCCCGTAACTCAAGATACCACTTCCTTAACGCTAGAAGTACCGACGATTTAACACTTTGACCGCCACGTCGAAATCACATGCTTTGTTCAGGACGCCACGGCTCAGGACACCACAGTGCTAGATAAAAGATTTGATAAAAATTAGACTCTCATTTTTGATCTTCTAGTAAAAATGTTTAATTATTAAACAGCGCATATTTTATTTCAAAGTATTCTCTAATCAGCGATGATGTTCAAAATTTATGAACTGTCTATGTTCATTCAACTTTTACAATTATAAACATTTGAAGCACTCCGGTAACCGATGACCACCGTGACACATTTCTACCAAACTTACATTTCAACCAAAAAATTCAAAGTAATAGGTATTTGAAAAACATATGAGATACAGTGGAAATAAATCTTTATTCCCATTCGTTACGGAACAGCAGAAAAAAATTTATAAAAGTGTACCAATGTAAATTTACAGAATTTATTTGAAAAAATGCAAACCAGTGGTTTTGACCGCTTTGATAGTTCTTGCGTTAACCATCTGCGATTCCAGCCAACGAAGGTTAAACGCGGGTAACAAGCATGAAATTCAAAGGACAAAAGGAGACAATTTTGCCGCGCGACGAGCACGCAACGGTGCGCAGCGGCGCAGTGACACGCAGGGATCGCGCGCCGCTCGCTACGGTTTTCGATTCAGCCGGGCTAAACGACTGGTTAAAGCGGCTTTATCTGATGCAAAACGGCGTGTCGCGGCGTCACACTCCCGCGCGCTGCGACGTCCACGCTCGCGCAATCCGTTCGACACAGCGCGTGCGACACGCCATGCGCCGCCCACCTCGTGTCCCGTAATTACTGGCGACAAAACGACCGAGCCATCGGCGTGACGAGACGACAACGGGACGAGCTTGGCCGTAGTCGCACGCACCCGACGAATTAATTCGAGGCGACCGTGGTTGCGCAGATTATGATCAACCGAGATTGTTTTTGCTCGCGTGTCGGTGGGTGAATTATTTTTTATATTTCACGCGATTGGAGAGGGTGGTAATTAGGGTTATTGTAGAGATGAGCACGGACAATCATGAGATTTTTTTTTAACGCTAAACCTAGCGACGGTTAAAGTAGACCTATTTGTATCCCAAGAGATAAAAGTGATAGGTGTTCTAAAAAATAAATAACGTAAGAAAAATTTTTTACGGAAAATCATGAAAAATTTCCCAAATTGCATCGTTGTGAATTTATAGAATTTCTACGAGAAATTACAAGTCATTTTGACCGCTTTGGTAGTTTTAGTGTTAAAGAGGCAAAGCGTAAGCACGAATAATTATTAACTAGTATACAAATACTAGCAGACTGTCAAAATTCACTCCTAACACACTAAAAGGCACTAAAATTTGATAGTCGCGAACAAAGAAAAAAAAGATTTCCTAAGTTCCGAACACTATCACCAAGATCATCCGAATCCCACCTTCTGAGATTTTGTAGGAGGTAGTTTGAGCTGATTAACTAATATCAGAATACTGTACAAGGCTGTTTATTCCAAGCTATTCCATGTTTCAATACTTCCAAAGCTGATAGCGAACTGTTCTACGCGAAAGGCCAAAAGATACCGTGACCCTAACCGATGGGCGCTTGGGTCTGGTCTGTGTCACTCGTCGAGACACGAGCCAAGCCATAAACCGACTCAAAATGGCTACAAATTATAGCGCAAAAGACTAAAATTTTTCCGTTCTCCATTTTACAAACGGAAGATGAAAGATCTATCTAGCCCAGAGTCCTTAATACTCCACCGTAAAATAGCTATATCGCCACCGATAACTCGTCTGGCAGCATTAAAATAATCTACCTTATGAATACTCAGCATTAGCCTATTCAACATTAACATACCGAAAGAAAAATTCAACGCGAAGGCACAGTTGACGTCGAGCTTACCTTCTCCGTACCGCTTGTTCACCGTCATAGATCCTCTTACCCGTGGAATGGACCAGCGCCAGCGAACGGCCGTGCAAATTATCCGTTCGAGAAAACGCAATAATAATTCAAGACGTATCCACGGCGGTAAATCGCCGTGCGCGAACCAAAGAAAAATAAAGACAGAGAGAGAGAGAGAGAGAGATTGACGTTTCCCGACGCGAAACGCAATTATTATCCTCGCGGAGGGACGTATGGGAAAATTCTAGCGCCAGCGCCAACGCTCGCCGCTTCGTCTCGTCACCTGCGATCAATCGGCTGGACGTGAGTCATAGAACGGCTCCGATCGCTTTGTATCGCTCTTTCTCGATCGCTAGCGTTGTGTCTCGAAGGAAAACAAGAATTTTCACCCGAGAGCAAATGGCACTTGGTGCGCCGTCTCGCGCTTATTGCCTATTAACGCGCTGGTCACTGGATATATTACCGCTATTACGGCCTCTGAGCATATAAATGGCTGTTTATGCGAGAAAGGTACTAATACGCGGCCCTCTCCGGGCTTACAAATGCCCGAGCACGCATAGTTAGTCCACATCGCGGTCGTTTCGGTAAAAGTCAACCGGGATGAATTGGCCGCTTCCGCTTCCGCGAACCTCCGCGACGCTGCGGGATCTTGGTCGTTGAAGGATCGCTAAGAGGAAGTTGCAACATTTTACCGCAAGCTGAAATCGTGTAACGGATGGTAGATAGTTTATCGATGTGTTGCATGCTGGTATCAAAACCTGAACAGCTAAACATCGCGTTTAGTTTTAACGATATTGGAAATGTTTAAGACATAATTGGAATAGTTTCACAAGGAAAAGGTTATCGAAGGAACGTTTTTTTCTACGATCACTTTTTTTCCGATTTTTTATGCTGCAAGCGTAGGTTTACCCGAGGAGAATTGGATCATTTTCTTTTAACAGTAAATAAATTATAGTCAAAATTTAGAAAGTTAACTTTTTACTATGAATTCGTAATTAATACCCATTTAGTTTGAACGCGAGTAACAAAGAATTTTTTTAAACTTGAAAATTTTTCTTTTGACCGAATTCTTATTTTGATCCGATTATATTTTATATCCCAATTGTGACTTTGAATATGATCTAGAATACCAAGTACGTAACACAGAAAACTTGATTTATATTTTTATTTTTTGAGTTCTCTTCAAATTTGGATTTCTCGCGTAGGGAACACAATTCTGTGGAGCATGATTCGTGAAAGGTCTATGACTGCTATAGTCCGTTCAACGAGACGAGTCGGTAAACGTAAATAAGCTCGATCTTTAATTTTTCCTGTTTATGAATTTTAATACTTTCTGGCAATTTCTAAGTCTTTTTCAACGATGAATTATTAATTTTTTATCCAATAAAAATGTAATCCTTATCGGTTTACTTTTTATTTTTTTCCAAAAATTTATTATAGAATCATTTGTACTGCGTTCAACACGTATACTCGACATCCTTTGATTTTA
>SMSQ01009584.1:28443-41327 GCA_019453375.1 Ctenoplectra terminalis | reverse complement strand
CGGTCCAAGAAAATTGGAATGTACGGGACAGGGATCTACAGTTTCATGGAATTTTTATTAAATCTCGTGTATCTTGGTCGCGAAGTCTTTTGCAAGAAAAATCTTCAAATTAGAGGAAACGAAACGCTGAACGTCCTTCTTGGGCGGAAGATTAATTCTTACCGCAGTGATTTTTTCTTTTTCTTTTTTTTTTTTTTAAAGAAATCTTAAAGTCGGATTAACTGCACGACAAATGGTTATTGCAGTACGATTTGTCCTGAAAACGTTCTCTTAATAATCCTCACGGTAATGTAGTTTCCTTCGTCGAATAAATTGAGCTTTGTTCCTTTAAAGGGGATAAAAGATTATTCGTTGAAGCATTGTTGTTAAATGCTTGTATCTGGCAGAAATCGTACCGTCGAGCGATTGCTTTATTCAAAATTATTCACACCTCCCCTGTTCCTTTTATCGTCGTGTATTCGATATACTGGGATACTTTATAACTTGTCGTTTTCGTTTCTCATAAATCAGGTTTCATCTTTCTGTTCCAAGAACACGAGGTGGTGGATATTATTTCGGAACGAATATTAAATTCCTCGGCTACTTCGATTTTCCTATTCTCTAAGAACAAATACCGAGCATTGGGTTGTTTGGAAAGTTCGTAGCAAAATTTTTTTAGCAATTCAAAGCCAACCTCTTTGCACGGAATTAATATTTTATCGAAGCATTATTTTATTCCGTGCACGCCATTTGTTTCCGAGACTTCTCATTTTCCTTGGCAATTTTATTGTTTGCTAAATTTTATTCGTTGCTAAATTTGACGCTAGATCTACCGACGATTAAAGCATACCTGTATCTATCAAAGAATTTAAAATAACAGGTGTTTGAAAAAAACATAGAATCCAAGGGAAATAAATATTTATTTATATTAGTTACAGAAAAACGCAAAAGATTGTTGAAAATGCACCATTGTAAGTGTATAAAAATTATATAGGAAATTGCAGACCAGTTATTTTGACCACTTTGGTAGTTTTCTGTCTGTTAAGCGACTCAAACCGCCGTCGATGCTACGTAAAGCCAACACTAATAACAATTCAATTTTCAGCCATTGAAAGGTTTTGTAGAAATGATAATAAAATTAAAATAAAATATTCCCGTCAGGATAAAGAATTTACTTTTTATTCACACACGAAGCTAAATGTTATCTTGTTAACGAACCATTTTTATCGACTAATTTTAAAAGCTCTGTTTAATTTATGCATTTAATCGATTCAACTGAGTGCAACGTCTGCACGAATCAAGTGTTTTGTTATTTTCTACGGAAATTCATAATGAATAATTCTCTTTCAATCAAACTAATTGAACAGCAGAGCATAACACGGATACGAACTTTCGAAACGCACCAATTTATCATTTTTCCTCGTTATTTCCAGGTTTCTCTCTTATAATTTCTGATTTCATCCAACCAAGGTTCGGATATTAACCCATAATTACATTTCACCTATCTTCGCACTTACTCTCGAATCTCTTCCATCTAACTTAAATTGCAAACTGTTGAGGAGTTCTTGTAGACTTTTTGCAGCGTACAAATTCGAAAGTATCGCGCGAAGGATCGTGCAAATCCAACTGTTGCCCCATACAAAGTTGCCTGGAAAGTTGTTAGCCAGATATTCGCATCGACTCTTCTCGTATTGTTCTTCAGTTTTATTAGCAGCCAAGTTTGAAACCGTTTTGTGGGGTGTCGCGAACGGAAGCACGTGCACAAGTGCATCCGCGGTGTGCATAGTGTCGAGATCGAGGCGAATCGCTCTTCAAACTCCTTTGCTCGATGTTTCACGAGACTTGTTCCTTTGTGCGAGAGTCAATCTGTTAATTGTACGTGTGAAAAGTGGCCTAATTTACGAGGAGCATTTGCGTTTTTAATAGGAAAGCGCACGTGTGGAATTTTTTTTTTTATAAAGAGGAACTTATAAGCAGACGCTACTTTGTTACAATTACAAGCTTGTTGGAAGTAAATATCGATCACGTTTTCTTTGCTAATTTTTTTTTAAATAAAATTCTCTTAAGTAATCTCTCCTAATAATCGTTTTATTTATTTATTTATTTTTTTGAATAATGCGAGAGGAATAAATTCACCATTTTCACGAAACAATTTTAAAGAATTTAAATTTTACAATAATCGAGCTGGCCATTTTTTTCAATTCAATATCGAACCATTTTTCGAGATTAGTTTTAGGGAAATTTATGGCTTTTTATGAAACAATCCGGAGGTGGATTTAAATTGGAGAAGAATCGAAGTGTTCGTTGTTTCATTCGGTGCTTAAATCATTTTTTCGAGATTAATTTTAGGGATAAGTACGCTTTTATTTTATAATAATTCCAAAAGTTGGTTTAAGTTCTAAACGATCGAGGTGACTATTTTTTCGCGCGCCTTTTCGAAGATCCCTCGTAGATATTGGTCGAATATGTATCAGAGAGCGGTGTCAAGTGCGGAGAGCGTCAATTTTCAGGCCAATTTTTCACCCTTCTGATCGACGCGTGATCATCGTGTCACGCGTTATCTACCTTGGTATAAATGTCAGCTGAAAAGCATCAACCAAGACCTAATTTACGACAGAACTCAGCCACTGCTAGTCGATCCCCTGTCAACCATGATTTTTCAAAAACGATATCACGATGCATGTTCATAAATCCAGTTGCAATGTTTTCCTATAGAAAATGTTTTGGCTTCGACAATCAGTTTATTTCACTACGAGGTGTATCACAACTTTCCGAACAGATATCTGTTAGGATGACAAATATTTTGAGCGATGAGACAGTTAAATTACCACAGCTGTAAATTTATAAACCCGCGATGGTTTACGTTTGTCGATCAACGCTCAGGCGGCGGGGACACTAAAAAATTGTTTTATTTCGTGCAAAGGCTGTTCCATGGACAGGTTATAACGCACAGCTTCTGTGTTCGCCCTCCGAGCGTGATTACTTTTGAAGTTTACAAACGAACTCTTTCCTTTATCCGTGCTTAATGCAGTTTCTATGAAAAGTAATTAAAACAAGAATTTCCAGCAAACTATGACACGAAAAAAAATAAAGAGAAAATTACACGTTTCTTCTTCAAACATTCTTTCGTGTTCAGTTGTTTGAATTTTATTTTACACGTCAGGATTATTCTAACATAATTTTTATCATTACTCGTCCATGAGTGTCTATATATGAACGCGACAATTTCACGGCAGACAATCGTGGCAATTTTCAATTTGTAAAATGCTCGAGCCAGGCTCGCTTTCCGTAAGAAATTCGTCAGTTCGTTAAAGCGAATTGCCGGGAAGAGACACCACTGTTATCATTCCGGATTTTTCTGAACGGAAGGAGCATCGCTCCATTTTCCTCTGTATCTCGGTGAACGTTTCCACTGGTCGATTGCATGCTTTAATCCACTCGTTAGAACATTTGTCCGCTAACCCTTTCGCCGTCGTGCTATTTTGTGATAATTTTTCTTTTTTTTTTGGTCGTCGCGTTAGAACGGTACGATGTCTTGTGCGATTAATAATAATTCGTTATGTATCATGTCGCGATATTTATCTTCAACTATTATGTAAAAAGAGAGCCGATTCTTTAGTTCGCGGGAAACTCAAGAATTATTTAACCGATCTTCCTAAAATTTTAAAACATTATTCTTAAATATTCTAGGTCGGAAATAGACTAGGTAGCACGTCGCGATATTTATCTTCAACTATTATATTAAAAGAGAACTGATTTTTATGTTCGCGTAAAATTTAAGAACTATTGAACACCGATCTTCCTAAAATTTTAAAACATTATTTCTAAATATTCTAGGACGGACATAGTATTATGTAAAAAGAAAGCTGATTTTTTAGTTCGCGCGAAACTTAAGAACTACCGAACCCCGATCTTCCTAAAATTTTAAAACATTATTCCTAAATATTCTAGGACAGACATAGACTATGTTGTACGTCGCGATATTTATTCTCAACTATTATATTCAGAGCTGGTTTTTATGATCGCACAAAACTTAAGAATTACTGAACCGATCTTTCTTAAATTTTAAAAAATAATAAATTTACCGATTTTCCTTAAATTTAAAAAATAGCACTTCTCAATAACGCGTTATTAACATATAATTAATATCTAAAGTATTAAAACTGTTGTGCAGTCTTCTCGCGCGCTTTTTCTTCCAAAGAATTAGATTACCGCGAATTATGGTATAATGGATAAAAGTATCGATACTCCACTGCAATACCGCAATATATACATCGATCCCAGTAGTTTAAATAAAAATTCGCAAAAGAAGTTTCTGAATAATATTAACTATTTAGGTACATCCAACTGAAAATATAAAAAATATCGCTGCTCCAGCAGCACAAAGCTGAACGTACACATATTTATAACATTATATCATAGGATTTAATATAACACATCAGTATTTCGTTGCGAAAACTTCATTGTCAATTACTGGCTGCAAGCGTCGCGGCATGGATAGAATTCATTTTTCGACGGAAGATGAAACATTTCCCCGCATAGCTCTGCTTCGAAGTCTCTTTTGTTCGTTCAAATTATGTCGCAACGTATTCGATTCTATACGAAATTTCGTTATTCTACCCAAAACATCTATGTCTCCGTTCATTTTCTCGCCGATTTTCATCATCGACATAAGCGTACGTTCCATTTTGCGAGCAACTATACGTCATGTCGAAAGATAATTCTAATAAACACGAATCGGTGACATTAATATCTCGGTCGAAGCCTCGGGACGCCGCTGCCCGATAATTCAGCTTCTCCATAACTTTTCCGAAATATCCCATGGCTGTTCAATTTATAGTCGATGCGATTGGATCCTCGGCGAAGTTTATGTGCGAGTTTTCGCAAGAAAAATCGCGGATAACACGAACCTGTGAAGAAATTGTTATTAGTTGAGAGTTGTTTGCGAAACGGGTGATCTGTTTTTAGCCACTTCCTGCTGCTTTGTCATGCTATGTCGCCGTCACGCCTACGTAACTTGGACTTTGCTAGCTTTAAAAAAGTTACACAGCAAAGTTCGACATAGTCGCCGACTTTGGCTCGCGTTACCGCGTTTCGACAGTTCGTGGACATAATGTATTCAGTCGTGCTCCAAGTTGCCTATCGCGTTCGATGCTTCTTCCATTATTCGGTTCACTCTTCGTCGATCGTATTTATACAATGAACGATACAGAGAGGACCGACCGAATAATTAATCGGTACGATCGATCGGTTAATGCGATCATAGTTGGTAACAAAGTTTGCCATTTTACGACCAATTTAATGTATCGTCGAGAACGTTTAATGGACAGTAGCAGTGATTAATAGCGTGTATGCTTATTCTCTAATTATTTCATTACGCTTTTCGCTCGGTTAATTTTCCCCGTCGTCGAAAACAATAGCCTAGATCGTGGTATTCGCAAATGCATTTACCCTCTCTTTCTCGATTTTCATTCGCGTTTTGTAAAGAGTTTATGAAATTTCTTCTACCTTTAATTTATCGTAGCTCCCAGGTCAGCTAATTATATAAAATACCGTACGTGGAAAATTTCTGGCGTGGTTCTCGTATTAAACACCGCTTTCGTATTTTAATATTCGTTTTGGATTACTTTTGTAACTCCTCGATAATTTATCCAAGAACTTGGTGCAGGTTTCATTTTCTAACGGCAGTCTTGGATATCGCCAATTGTAATTAAGCTCGTTCCACGAAACAGTTCCGTGTGGTATAGCAAACTAATATCGTAAGATTGTTATTAAACAGAATATTGTCTTAATATTTATTTTACCTTATTTCACAATTTCTGGATAATCATACAATCTCGATATTTCTAATTATCACAAACTTTCAATTAAGCTTTTCTCATGAAACACTTTTGCGTAATACAGAATATTTCCGACACAAGTTTTTTCTATCGAAGAGAGTTGCATTGTAATATTTATTTTATCTCGTTTGAAAGCTTTATCATAATTAAGCGATAAATTTGTAGGACAGACCGAGTAACAACATCGTGGCGTAATTTTCATTTCGTGTCTGGAATCTCGAATTCCAGTTGTTACATTCTCGCAAGATTGGTTCGGCTGATCGATGGTCTCGCGTTACGTTTATTTATTCACCTGTACGCCCGTATTGTTCATCGATTCTTCGGCCTGGAATTCAGTTACACGAACGAGCTCCTTCCACATGGTGGAGCGAACTGCATAACAACGAACATGGTGGCTCGTTCGTTTTCTCGTTCAACACGATTGAAAAAAATAGAGGATACTGTAGACAGCTGCTGACGTTGAACGATGCGTGGGTAATAATGGTGTGATAAACGATGGGCTAACTTAATTATGCGATGAGTTTGTATCATTATGTGGTTCTATAGACTGTTTTTTTTTTTTTTTGGTTTTGCATACTTATTTTAGACTCCTCTTTTTTTTTTTATTTTATTTTATTTTTTTATTTATTGTTTATAGTCGCATCAACCGCTCATGGGTTATCAGCGTCTCAGAGAAGGTTCACAGCTTGCTGTACAATTTAGTCTCTTTAACCCTCTATGGTCCGAATTTTGTTCATTTATCGGAGAAAAAAAAAACTGTGAAAAAGTATCTTCCTTTGATTTGAAAATTTTTTAATCGATAATTGCTATAAATGGATTGTGGTATCGCTATGGTAACGCAGTAATAAAATTTAATAGTGCAGTCATAACTAAATTAAATAAATTAAATACCTACGACGCTAATTGCATCTTGCTACATTTTCCTTCCTCTGTTATCGATCATCCGCTTCAAGACTAAATCAATACTCCTAAAGAGGGTTCAGTTGCTACGTTAGCTTAATATTCCGTCATCTAGATTTGCACGAGGTTTGAGTTATAGTTTGAAATTTAATACCGATATCATCTTTGAGATCATTTTTGGATATTATCGATTCGTACCTGGGATGTTACACGATGTTTCAGTCGGATGACTTCTGGTAGGGTTTAAAATCAATCTAGCTTAACGCGTTGCCTGCTACAGGGATTATATTTATTTAAGTATCTCTAAAAATGGTACTTGAAAAGATTTTTAACGAATCCACGTTGTGGAAATCTTTCATCAATGGAAAGGTTTGAAAATAAAGTTCATCGTTTCTCTTTAACCCTTATGTGGACAACCGAGTACACATTTCTAGTATATTTCCATTTATTAATGTTCCTGTGAACGTGTCGCAAAACGACTCCGAGTTATTATTTAGAATATTATCTCAATTATTTAGAAAGGTATCTCAATTATTTAGAAAATTTGCTTTCGATTTACGCTTTCGGAATAAAAATTTATGCAAATGTCCGAGTACCATAATTATCCAATAATGGATAATTTAAATTAAACATTTTAGTTGTCCACGTAAGGGTTAAAAGCGCTGTAATTGTATGCAATAATAATGCGATAGAACGGTCTTACATATCAGATAAAATATTTAGACTCCGGTTCAGTTATGTCAAACTAAAATTGTAAAAAAAAAAAAAAAAGAAATTATTTTACATATAATAGATCCGTCTGTTTAAAAAGCTCGCCAAACCTTTCCGTTGCTCGTTCGAAACGAACAACTCGTTGAAACAAAACAACAAGCCACGGTTAATAAATTAATAGCACAGCAGCCGTTTCTGAGACGCGCAAGGACACTAATTGAAATTAATGCAATTAGCGTAAAGTTCAGTCGATTACGGTAATTGAATGCAGCCGAGGCTGCGATGTAATGCGATTACCACTGGCAAGAAAATTGCTGCTCGATGATCGCTCTGGACAGAGATTAGATTCGATGTGAAAAAGAAACTTTAATGAGAATCGCTTTAATCAACCCCTAGTGTGTTTCACGGTCGGCTCCGATTATAATTGAGCCGAGCTTAGATAGCTTGCGGCTCGAACAAAAATTCGAATTCATCGTCGAACCTGCTCCTGTTTATCCGATTTATTCACCAACGTATTACGTGTATTTAATTCCATTAAATACTAATTACGTTACCCAACAATGTATCCAGCTTAGAAGCGAACATAATTTTTCCTCTTATTTTTTTTTTTTTAACGGATTAAAAATACACGAAGCGACTCCTCTGACGTTATTTTTTAATTGCAGTCGCGATAGAGGTCCCATAAAAAATACGAAACCCTGCTTATTAACGCGCTACGGACGGGTAACGAATTTTCTCGTATTTTATATTTCGCATCTTGAAAAGGCAAAAATAATGAACGACGTATGAAAGATTTCTTGACTCAAATTTTTAATTATGATGCATCCTTGGATACGAAATTATTCTTATAAATACTCGTATTTTATTTCTATTCCGCGGTAAGATCTACAAAAATCAGGTTCCCTAATTAATTGCGTTAACGTCTCCCAATGCTCGAAATTTTCAATCGTGCTTTATGCGATCTCGGCGTACTTCATCGCCATATTCCACGCCGAAAATATCTCGCTATTTGCTCGAGTTGATTGCTTTCATTCTCGCTCTAGATCCCTCTCTCTCTTTGTCAACGATTTAAGAATATTTCCTCTCCCGACGCCAGTTTTCCTTTGCCCACCGCATAAACGACTTTTCCTATATAGCTTGTTATCGGCAAAACGATCACGACTGATCGATTCCACGAGCGTTTCCGCCGAAATGATCGAAGCTCAGCCGGTCTAAGCAGTTTCGATCGCGGTTGTAAATTCGTTAATTCAGCTCGTAGCCTGTTGTTGGTCGGATCATGTTGCGACCCGGCATTAAGCGACAGCTTAACTGGAGCAATTGAGATCAGCTCTTAGGTTTCCTTATCTTCGCCACGATTATGGCCTCAGTTGGACCGCTGCCGATCGGCTGGGCTCGAAACGAGGATCGCGTGTTTAATTCCTGGACGAGATCCTGGATATTTCGTGCCTCGCACGTGGAAATAAAAACTAAACCGCGGGCCAAATGTATTTTAAGCGCGAGGTCGTTTCTCTCTCGATGCTTCTCGGTTTCACTCTTGTCGTAGGAAGACGAAGAGAATTTACAAATTAGGCAAGAAATATTAAGGAAGTTCTGGTGGATTTATTGTTAAAGAAAGGTGGACGGAGAACGATAATTTCTTGATTCTTCTGAGCAAGCTTTTTTGCTTCCCCTCGTGAACTCGATTTTATGCGGTGTGTACATTATTATAATCTTGACACTAGAAGTATCAAAGTGGTCTAAACTTTATGGATATACAGTGTAATAATTTCGTACAAATTTATAAATTTGATAAATCTACTATGGTTTCTTCTGGGAAAAGTTTGTCTCGTTTAGATTTCTACGGAAGAAATAATTTTTCATTTTTATTTTCTCGGTAAAACATACCTTAATCGTTGATAATTCCATTATTAATAATCTAACTGGGTGTAAAAAAATTAAAAACACCGTTGCAAACGTAATCCAACACAAGATTAATTTACACAATAATTTAGGATTTGAGGAACGACCCTTTTTATACAAATCCTACCTCTTAGTAGCCTCTTAATCACCAATATTTTAAATTTCTACATTTCCGAATTAATCGTTTAGCACACTAAACGCCCAGTCTAACGTTTCCAAAGCTTCTGAGTAAAAAAACATTGCATCGCGTTAATTTCTCCGCGTCGTAGAATTAATTATCGAGAAGAATCGTAGTTATACCAAGGGTAATTTTCCTTGTGAGACTCTAATTTGGTCATTTCAAGTGTACAGAGCCAAGGTATTATTCGATTCAGAGCGGTCAGTCTGCCGTGACACATTTCAGTTCTGAAACTCGGAGATTCCTTCTGACGAGATGCGTTTCGCGCTCATTAACAGCTTCAAAGAGCATACTTCAATAACGTCCATCTTCTTTGGACCGGTCGAAAGGGGTTGGTTAAACACGTTTCGCGATGGCCGGCAATTTTACTTGTTCCTTTTCCTCTCTGTCTGTTTCTCTGAAGCACAGAGAACGTTTTCCTCGAGCGCTTTTATATCGCTGTGACCCCCTTTCCTTTCATTTCAATACGCACCCCATTGTTCTGTACGATTTTTATCCTCCACCGCATTGTTTTTTGTCTGCCATCGAGAAACTCGGAATCGTTGCTTGAATAAAGAATCATGGCGATGGTTGTGCGGGATTATCTTCATATAGAAAACGATGAATAAGTTTATTATCCTTGTTGACATTTCTCTGCAAAGCAACCCCCTCGTTGGTGAAATTTAAATTCGAGGAATGTTTGTTCTCCAGGATGAACGGGATGTCGAAATTCGAGGATGAATCTTATCGCTGGTTTCTTTGCTTTAAGATCTTGTTATTTTCAAGCTTCGGTATGTCCTAAAAAATTAGGAATGATTTCTTGCGGGAAAAGGAGGCGAATTGTTTAGAATAATTTATTTTAGTATCCTTGAATTTATAAGGAAGAAAATATAAAGGATGAGAATGGTTTTCAGTATTCATTTTTTTTCAGTAGTATGAGTGTAAAAAACATACATTTTAGATTCTTTTATTTTTAAAAGACGTGAATTACTTAGAATAATTTATTCCACTATCCTAGAATTTATAAGGAACAAGGATTAAAAATGAAAATAGTGAATTAGAAAAATTTTCTTTTCAGTAGTATGAGTTTAAAAAAACATAGATTTTAGATTCTTTTATTTTTAAAAGACGTGAATTACTTAGAATAATTTATTTTAGTATCCCAGAATTAATAAGGAAACAAGGATTAAAAATGAGAATAGTGAATAAAAAAAATTTTCTTTTCAGTAGTATGAGTTTAAAAAAACATAGATTTTAGATTCTTTTATTTTTAAAGCACGTGAATTGCTTAGAATAATTTATTCTACTATCCTAGAATTTATAAGGAAAAAAGGATTAAAAATGAGAATAGCGAAGTAGAAAAATTTTCTTTTCAGTAGTATGAGATTAAAAAAACATAGATTTTAGATTCTTTTATTTTTAAAGCACGTGAATTACTGAGAATATTTTATTTTACACAAGGAAAAAACTATAAAAAATGAAAGTAATAAATTAGAGAAATTTTCTTTTCAGTAGTATGAGTTTAAAAAACACAGATTTCACATTATTTTTATTATTATTTCTTGTCTCCACCATTTTAAGCATTCTTCCTGTACCACAGAGTTTGATAGCCTTTCCGTTACAAATATGATAAAAAGTCTACGTGCTTCCGGACAACGTTGGAACGATTCAATCTAACAAGATGCGAATGGTTTGTTGCAGGTGGCCAAGCTGTTCTCTTACACGTGGACTATGGGCCTGTTCCTATGCAAGGCGGTGCATTATATGCAAAGCGTCTCGGCTATTTGCTCGGTCGTCACGTTAACCGCAATGTCGATCGAAAGGTAAACCTAAAGTTATTGCTTCCTCTGGCTTCGATCATTTTTTAAACCTATATCACACACGTCCCTCTGATCCGTGTCACATGCAGAGATCTCTTTAAAAATTAAAAAAAACAAATGCTATCTTTAATCCAAACAATAATAGAATAATCACTCGAACCGACCGTCTTTAACACTAGAACAAGCAAAGTGGTCTAAACCCATTCGTAATTTCTTACAAAAATTTTATAAATCAACCACGATTCCTCAGATACAATTTTCCGTGATTTTCTGTTAAAAATATACTCAAACCTTTCTCTCAGTCGCATTGCATATTTTATAATCTCCCACTTTGATTTCTCCGCTAGAAACAAGCATACTTTAATCGTCGCTGGTTACAGCGTTAACTTGAGCTCGTAACACAGCATAAAATTTATAATTCATAAATTATTAACGCACGTTAGCCACAGTTTTAATTAAATTTCTCGGAAGTCCCACTTCTATCCACCTATCCTGCAGACGTATAATTTTTTAATTCGACGAAAAACGTGTAACGTACATAAAAAATTTTTAAAGACCGCAGAGACATGTTTAAAGTACATCTTCGTTCCCTCTGTTTTTACATCCGCGATGCGATCTCGCTAATGTTATAATTTAAAGGAAAAATAACTCCGCTTGATTACGAAATTACCAACTTTCGCGGCGAACAGTTTTGATCCTAAAGGGTAAACGGCTGCCGGGGGAATAAAAACCGGGAAACAGTTTAACGCAGCGTCGTTTGCGTGCCAGAGACGCGCGGCACGTTTCGCTTAATTGATGCACTTAAACGATCTCTCTGAAATTCACTTTACTTACAGTTCGTATCTCCCAGTGGATCTTGGTTTTTCACTGTGTTACGTGGAGAGCCTTATTTCGCGTGGAGACGACGCAGTTACTTGCTAAGATTTCCGCGGCCAAGTTTCATCGCGAAACCACTTTGGTCTTCTTCCTCGTATTCCACGAGTTTTCCCCTTGGGATTAATGGTACACGGTGGTTATAAATTTCGTGAACGTGCCATGTTCGATAAATCGGTCGCATCTTCACTGTGATGTATCGATCGGCGATGATTGAAGGTTGGGCGACAGAAATAGGAGGACAAAGTTTTATGAAGGGGGGAACTTCGTTGTGAAACTGATAACATATTCTGGGCCGTGGAGGAAGTAGCGTAGGAATTGTTGGATACGGAAATAATAAGAGGGCGAGAACGAAAGAACACGACGAAGGGAAAGTCGCATAAATAAGCTCCGAGCTCCGATCATCGTTTTACAATAGGGCCTAATGACAGAAGATGGACGATCTTCGGGTCTCGACGACGCTGTCTAAAATTTGGAAAACTACCCGAGTTTTGGAAAGGAAAAAATTACGATTGATTACAGTTTTTCACTTTGATTTGAAAATGTTTTAATTAATAATTGGTATAGAAGGATCGCAGTATCGCTGCAGTAACAGAGTAATCAAATTTAATAGCACAGTGATAACTGAATAAAAGTAATTCTTTAACACTCTATAGCCCGAATTTTGTCTGCTTTTTGGAGAAAAAATTACGATTGATTACAGTT
>SMSQ01009584.1:0-24730 GCA_019453375.1 Ctenoplectra terminalis | reverse complement strand
ATTAATCTCTCGCCTCTGTTTTCGCCTTTTGTAAAAGAAATAATCGTTTCACAAAACATTTTCATTAACTTTGAGAGAAATTGAATTTAAACGCGATATTTTATTATTTTACCTAGAATGTAAAAAAAATTGGGTTAGCTGCAAACACAGCAAATTATCGTCGTACTGTACTTTTTTTACATTACTTAATTAATTTTTTTTTCGCTTACAAAGATTGCTTTTTCCCTCTCTAAATTGTTCTGCGCGTAAATAATTTCGTACAGGTTTGTTTAATACGGTGTTAAGTTAGGCGATTTACCCTTTGATTTTTTTTTTAATTACGCTTTGATTACAACCTTTGGATCATTTTAAATTTAATCGTATTTCAGTTTTCTTACGAAATTTCCTAATATTGAAAAAAAAGAACATATAAGGAAGCTATTATCAATATACGAATTATTATAAAACTACGTGTTTCTTATAATTAGGAATTTTTTAACGAAACGACACGCGATTTGGTCGAAAACAATTTGTAGACCATATCAGGGTTAAGTTAGGCGATTCACTCTTTGATGTTTTTTAATCACGCTTTAATTACAACCCTTGGATCTTTATTAATTTAATAGTAGTTCAATTTTCTCAAAAAATTTCCTAATATTGAAAAAAAAGAAAAAAACATAAGGAAGCTATTGTTATATATAATAATATACATAATTTCTTTAACGAAACGTCGCGCGATTTGGTCAAAAATAATTTGTCAACCGTTAATAGTAGTTGAATTTTCTCAAAAAATTTCTTAATATTGAAAAAAAAAACATAAAGAAGCTATTATTATATATAATATATATAATTTCTATAACGAAACGTCGCGTGATTTGCTCGAAAATAATTTGTAGACCATATCAGGGTTAAGTTAGACTTAAATTACCCTTTAACTTTCCAAAAAAAGTAGCAATATCATATCTATGATTCGTAATATACCCTGACCATTGAGCACACTAAAAGGAATTAATTTCCGACATCACGATCTCGTCACTGGACGTTAAATGAAACGTAATTTTACAAGCCTGACTGTTTAATTCATTCGCGTTTGGCGACGTGGGCGGGTCGATTGACAAGCGGAATAAAATTCTCCGGCCACTTTGTATTCATGGCTGCGTTGAACCGAAAGAGAGACGCGGATAATCGTCACAGTCTCTTTTCGCTTAATTGTAACGGCGGCGAATGGAAAAAAAAGAGAGAGTATAAGGAAAGGGGAAAAAAATGAGGGTGAAAACGGATGAGAGGTGGGAAATAATTGTAGCCGTAAAACGAAGCGTTCATGGAGATTTTTCGCACCATTACCTGGTTTTATCGTCTCTTCTTAATATATATATGCAGTTTTCTTTTTTCTTTTTTCTTCCTCTTTCTTTCTTTCTTTCTTACCTCGCTTGATATCACGTTACATTATAATCCATAGGATTAAAAATCCTAGAGAGCCTTCCTGGAATTTATTCTGTCGAGAATTATTGCTCTTTCCTTCGTGGAAGTGTTATATCACTCGACTCGAATCGCAATTACAATTTCATTTCTCTATTCATGTTCTGATGCTTTTGTGAGATAAAATTCGTTCTTGTTCGTAAAGTGGTAGGTTGACGATAGAACTACCAATGATTTAGTGTACTTGTACCAAAGAAATTGTGATAATAGATGTTTGAAAAAATTCATAATCCAAGAAGAACAAATCTTTAACGCCGAAGCTTGAAATTTCTCATAGAAATTATATAAATTTACAACGATTCAGTTTGAGGAATTTTTCGTGATTTTCCCGTGAAAAATATACGCAAAGATTTTTATTTCTTTGGGTACAAATAGATCTACTTTAATCTGTAGGTTTAGTGTTAATTATATATTTTATAGAAGAACAAAGAAAATATATAAAAATTCCGGACTAAAAATTTATAGAATTTTTATTGTATAACTGCTTTGGTATTTCGCTGTTAGTTTAGAATTGCTCGCAGCAAGGTGTTGTTACTTAATAGAAAATTTCATTCGTGTTTCAGATATTATGCGATAGTTCATCCAATGAGGGCGCAGTATACGTGCACAATAAGCCAGGCACGCAAAATAGTGATCATAACTTGGGTAGCGTCGTTCCTCCTTGGTATTCCAATGATTTTCACCCAGGTGAGCATCGTTCTCGTTTAATAAACATCTTTTTGTCTCTACGTTGTAAGTTGCAAATTACAAAAAAAAAAGAGAAAGGTTTTGTTGCTTCAAATGTTGACTGCGTTGAAAATGCAGATGTTCCAAATTTGGGGTGAAGANTATATAAATTTACAACGATTCAGTTTGAGGAATTTTTCGTGATTTTCCCGTGAAAAATATACGCAAAGATTTTTATTTCTTTGGGTACAAATAGATCTACTTTAATCTGTAGGTTTAGTGTTAATTATATATTTTATAGAAGAACAAAGAAAATATATAAAAATTCCGGACTAAAAATTTATAGAATTTTTATTGTATAACTGCTTTGTTACTTAATAGAAAATTTCATTCGTGTTTCAGATATTATGCGATAGTTCATCCAATGAGGGCGCAGTATACGTGCACAATAAGCCAGGCACGCAAAATAGTGATCATAACTTGGGTAGCGTCGTTCCTCCTTGGTATTCCAATGATTTTCACCCAGGTGAGCATCGTTCTCGTTTAATAAATATCTTTTTGTCTCTACGTTGTAAGTTGCAAATTACAAAAAAAAAAGAGAAAGGTTTTGTTGCTTCAAATGTTGACTGCGTTGAAAATGCAGATGTTCCAAATTTGGGGTGAAGAGTTTTCAAAAGGAAGATATACATATTTACTTTAGAATATAGAATTTAAAAGATATAGAATTTAGAAGATATAGATTTGGAAGATATAGATTTGGAAGATATAGAATTTAGAGGATATAGAATTTAGAAGATATAGATTTGGAAGATATGGAATTTAGAAGATATAGAATTTAAAAGATATAGATTTAGAAGATATAAATTTGGAAGATATGGAATTTAGAAGATATAGAATTTAGAGGATATAGAATTTAGAAGATATAGAATTTAGAAGATATAGATTTAGAAGATATAAATTTGGAAGATATGGAATTTAGAAGATATAGAATTTATAAGATATAGAATTTAGAAGATATAGAATTTAGAAGATATAGAATTTAGAAGATATAGAATTTAGAAAATATAGATTTGGAAGATATGGAATTTAGAAGATATGGAATTTAGAAGATATAGAATTTAGAAAATATAGAACTTAGGGGATATAGATTTAGAAGATATAGAATTTAGAAGATATAGATTTGGAAGATATGGAATTTAGAAGATATAGATTTGGAAGATATGGAATTTAGAAGATATAGAATTTAAAAAATATAGAATTTAGAGGATATAGAATGTAGAAAATATAGAATTTAGAGGATATAGATTTAGAAGATATAGAATTTAGAAGATATAGATTTAGAAGATATAGAATTTAGAAGATACAGAATATAGATTTTAGACAGAATTTAGAAGATTTATCTGCTTGAAAAATTTAATTAGATTTCATCTAGTCTCGAAACTCTTTTCGTAAACATCGTTACCAATTAACAGCTTCGCAATAAAACGAACGCATCGATTGAAATCGAACAGTTACATTTTCAACAGTTACTAAAATCTCTTTTATCCAACGTTCCGCGCACAGCTCGTCGGCAAGCTAGAAGTAGTACATACTGTATCTTGAAACTTCGATTTCCAATACTTTATTTGGAGAAATTGGTAGTCTATGCAAATACGTATAAGGTAGCATCGTCGTAACCCAAGGAAATATAACGTGCAAAGCGAACATGCATTCGTCTGATGTTCGTTTCACGGCAAGAACCGTCTGTTTATTAGAGCGATAAAAAGCTTCTTTTTTTTCCAACGGATGAAGGAATCGAGAAAGTAAACACGAAATCGAAAAAATATTTCTTTGCCACTTTATGTTCTGATAGTAAATTGCAGCTGGAAAAATAGTTTATTTCTAGTCTCCACAATTGCTTGGCTGTTTGAGAATTTATACCGATATTTAGGGATCACTCGAAGCTTCGAAAATTATCGAAAATCCTCGAAAATCCTCGAAAATCCTCGAAAATCAAAAAGGATTAGAATTTCGAAATCTTTAAAATTTCACGCTGTTTCTGTGACTCGAAATTTTCTAAACGAAAGTTGAGTACGAACATCTTTCTTATTCTTTGAACAATTCTAAACTTGATCGAGTCTTAGTTTCCAATATTTTTTTATCTTCACGAATATTGAATAATAAATTAGTACACGTCACAATAATCAAATTAAAATAATTGTTCAATAATGAAATTTTGTGTCGAAAATTTCAAAACACTATTATGGTGGATGTTTATTGCCAGTTTCACTAACGAAATAATTAATGAATGTTTACATTTTCATCTTCTGAACAGTTCCTTTCGAAATACTCCTTTTTATAAAAAATATAATAATTACTATTTCAGGTTTCGAGAGTTTCGAGCTTTGAAGACCTTAGAATCTTAATTTCAGCTGCAAATTAGATGTAATCAGGTTTTCCAGTCCGACGTTAATTTTTTTTTTTACTTTTCGTTCTCTTTCATACGTTTCCATATGGTGGAAAAAAACAGATTCATTCGAGTTTTTCGCTTCGCGAACGGTGATGCGTAATTAAGAGGAGAGAAGTCGTCGGTTCGTCTGGTAAATCTTTTTCTTTCCGTATGAAAGGAACGTTGAAAGGGAACAAAAGGGTGAAAAATGAATGAAACAGGCGAAAACGGAAGACGCGTGTGTCTCGTAAAATAAATGGCGCGAGTGCGACGATAAAAGTTGTCGTATATGGTCGCATAGAATTGTATCTTTGCTTGAGAATGTATTTCGAATAGTTTAATAAATGTGTTTATGCGATGTCGTAAACGAAGTGCTGCAAAGTGAATGCGTTCTCGTGTAATGTAGCTTGTGATTATCGGGTCAAGACTATTGAAAGACGATTTGCTCGATAAACCATCGTTTCGTACTAAAGAGAACACGTGTATCTTGATTTGATCACAACTTTTATACGAGACTTACATTTTCATTTTTATATTAGTTCCTACTTATTAATCTTTTGTGCTATCATTATTTTTCTAGTTCGTTCTTTAATAATTCTGTTTTTTTTTATTAATTACAATTACTTCGGAGATGACTTAAGAGTTTTAGGAAAAAATAGTGTCGCAAAGGGTTAAAATTATTTTTATTTGTATATCCAGGGATATTAATTTAATTATTTTTTTAAATTGTAGAGTTTGAAGTATCTAAAATATTTTAAATTTATAAATAATTTATTTATAAATCTGTTAAAATTGGATGAAAATCTCATAATACAGAGGGTTAAAATTATTTTTATTTGTATATCGAAGGATATTAATTTAATTCTTTTTTTAAATTATAGAGTTTGAAATTTATAAATATTTCCAAGCTTACAAACAATTCACTTGTAAAATCTGTTAAAATTGGATAAAAACCTCACAGTGCAAAGGGTTAAAATTATTTTTTTATATACCAAGGGATATTAATTTAATTATTTTTCTTAAATTATAGAATTTGAAGTGTCTAAAATATTTCGAAACTTGTAAATGATTCGCCTATAAAATCTGCTAAAATTTAATAAAAACCTTACAGTGCAAAGAATTAAAATTATTCCTTCACACATTGAACATTTTTAATTAAACTTTATCCAAGATTTCATAGTTTAGAGTATCAAGATATTTAAAAATTTACGTATAATTTAGTTGCGAAATCTACTACAACTGTATAAAAAGAAAAATTCTTTACTCAGACGCACAAGGAAGTCGGATTGAGGGTGATTGCTTACTGGTGCGTGCGAGATTCGGATGTCGGGCTTTTATGGCGTGCACACGAGGTTTATATGCTGGTTTTGGTCCTGATACTACCCCTAACCGTGATGGCGTTTTGTTACACAGCCATTTGCTGGGAGATTTGGCTGGTCATGAAGCGTCGATATCACATGACGTCTCGACGCACGTAAGTTTTTACAAAATCTTTAATTCGTTCACAAAAAAGTAAACGAAATTCTTATTCTAACTAAATTTAGCTTACCAATCCTGATCCAACTTTTTTTAAATTCGCTCACAGGGAACCGAACGAATTTTCCGATTATAATGGAAAGATTGTTTTTACTTTACGAAACGCAATTCTGGAGATTTCTATTTTCATGAATGGGATAAACGTGATTGAAAAATTGTGTATGCATCGGTTACAACTGTCAGAGCTTTTCGTCCCGATGGAAGGGCAAATACGGTTCTCAAGGTGGACCCGCGTAGAAGTCGGAAGTCTCCTGGCATCGAAATCGAAGCAAATATATCGATGCACTGAATTGCATCTTAGAAAATACTGCCAGAAATACGATGGACCTCGGTGGTTAACGTTTCGGATGATAAAGTAGTTTTTGATTTTAAAAAACGGCTCCTTTCGTCCTTTTTTTTTATAGCCGTAATAAATTTTTTATCGAAACGGAAAATCGCTTAACCCCGCTGTCATTCTTGGGTCCACGTAACCCGAAATGAAATTTACTTTCGCGTAACCTACGCTTTTAAACATTTCTTTGTCAGAAATTTATCTTTATCATTTGGTGTATCTCATTCTTGCTTCTTTAATATTTTTAAATTAAAAAAAAAAAGAAGACGTATAATGTACGCGTCCTGTAAAAAAATACGGAATACGGAAAAAGTATTTCGATCTCGAAGCAATATGAAGTTTGAGAATCTCTGAACTTTTTTTTTATGAATATTTTCCCACTTTTTAATCCCTGGTAATTTTGAGACCCGGAACGATCCCAGGGATGCACAGGATTTGCGCTGTTTTGATTACAAAGTATCTCGTAGGGCGGAGAAAATTGCAGAGAAAAGGATCGTATAATTTAGCGATAACGAAGCAGGAATATAGTTTAAATTTCTAAAAAGATAAAAATCTGACAAACGATTCTGAATCTTTGTAAGAATGAGCATTTTATGTCGACAGTCGTGTTGTAAAGGTTTTTCTTTTTTTTTTTTGTCGAATGTTACAGACTGAATCCGACCAACGTCGATACGGAATCGATACCCATGACACAGAGGCAGGGCGTAAGAAGCAGTCGTCGTTCTCATAAAGAGGATGGGCAAACGGAAGAAGAGTCTCGAACGATGAGACAGGTTTGTTGGGTTTACATTTCAGCAACGAGTTGCTGAAACGAGTTCTGTTATCTTAAAATATCAATAACATTAACATATCGTCGTCCGCTTCTAATAACTTGGGCTGTAAAAATATGTTCCAACCAAAGATAACGTATTTAAATTATTTTATCATATCGGTGAATAACATCCAAATAAAACTGTTCGGATAGGAGTTAAAAGAATGATGAAAACTTGTTAAATTATGTGTCCAGTTGGTCGCAAAATATTCGCTGTGATATTAATATTCCTTCTTTAAAGTATAACTTTTTACTGTATTTTGCTTTGTTTAAAAAAAGTGTCATACGTTATTCTAAAATAATCCGTTGCATATTTTTCGAAAGCACATTTTGATTTAACTTTTTTATTCGAGATATTTTAAATCGTACAGAATATTCGCTCAATACGCGATACTTATNGCTTCTTTAATATTTTTAAATTAAAAAAAAAAGAAGACGTATAATGTACGCGTCCTGTAAAAAAATACGGAATACGGAAAAAGTATTTCGATCTCGAAGCAATATGAAGTTTGAGAATCTCTGAACTTTTTTTTTATGAATATTTTCCCACTTTTTAATCCGTGGTAATTTTGAGACCCGGAACGATCCCAGGGATGCACAGGATTTGCGCTGTTTTGATTACAAAGTATCTCGTAGGGCGGAGAAAATTGCAGAGAAAAGGATCGTATAATTTAGCGATAACGAAGCAGGAATATAGTTTAAATTTCTAAAAAGATAAAAATCTGACAAACGATTCTGAATCTTTGTAAGAATGAACATTTTATGTCGACAGTCGTGTTGTAAAGGTTTTTCTTTTTTTTTTTTGTCGAATGTTACAGACTGAATCCGACCAACGTCGATACGGAATCGATACCCATGACACAGAGGCAGGGCGTAAGAAGCAGTCGTCGTTCTCATAAAGAGGATGGGCAAACGGAAGAAGAGTCTCGAACGATGAGACAGGTTTGTTGGGTTTACATTTCAGCAACTCGTTGCTGAAACGAGTTCTGTTATCTTAAAATATCGATAACATTAACATATCGTCGTCCGCTTCTAATAACTTGGGCTGTAAAAATATTTTCCAACAAAAGACAACGTATTTAAATTATTTTATCATATCGGTGAATAACATCCAAATAAAACTGTTCGGATAGGAGTTAAAAGAATGATGAAAACTTGTTAAATTATGTGTCCAGTTGGTCGCAAAATATTCGCTGTGATATTAATATTCCTTCTTTAAAGTATAACTTTTTACCGTATTCTGCTTTGTTTAAAAAAAGTGTCATACGTTATTCTAAAATAATCCGTTGCATACTTTTCGAAAGCACATTTTGATTTAACTTTTTTATTCGAGATATTTTAAATCGTACAGAATATTCGCTCAATACGCGATACTTATTTTTTTTTATTACGAATGGTTATTAAGAGATAGATGTAAAAAGATTGTATAAATTAACTAAGCTGTCTTTAACACTAGAACTACCGACGATTAAAGCGTACTTATTTCTACCGAAAAAATCATAACGAAAGGTATATAAAAAAATACACAAGGGAAATAAAGCTTTGTCTACATTTTTAACAGAAAATCACGGGAAATTTCCTCTGAGCTGCCACGGTAAATTGATAAAATTTCTATAAAAATTACTAACGGGTCATTTGATCATTTTGGTAGTTCCAGTGTTAACGTCGTTGAATCAGAAAACGGTGGAACAAAGAGTCCGAGAAATCGGAGAATCGGTGGGTTTTGTTGAAACTAATAAAGGGACGATGGTCGTTCCTCGATCGCGACGTTCGTTTCATAAAAGGCAATTTCAGGGAACTTGTCTGAGCAAACCGCCGACACTCTCATTCAAATGGTAATTATTGTGCATCTTAAGTACCGCTTTCGTGTAAATAAGACTAAAGCGAGCTATCCCTTTATGCAAATGGGCCGTTTCTCGCCTCGTTCTTCGAATTTCGACGATAGCTTTCCTCGATGAGAGCGTTGAGTAAAAAGGTTTAAGAAAATAATTGGCGCACGAATTACGTCGAGGATAAAATATTTTCGGCCTGATAAATATTTCGCGATCAACCAGGCAGCAGTTGAATTAATTAACGCGCAGAAATTGATGGCTAATTTAATTGAATCGAAACGAAGCATCGGACAAGGTTGATTAGTTGACGCGAAATTTAAAACGAAATCGGTTTTTGCTTGAAATCGAAAACAATTCGCAACTGGCCGGTATCGATTGACAAAGTTACCCTCCCTGTGGGCGGGGTGGTAAGAATTGAGCCACGGTAACCCCTGGTTGTCGCAAGAGGCGACTAAAAGGGGATCGATGTAGGGCAAACTTGAAACTTTTGAAAAAGTAGGTTCGCTTTAAATCTCAACTCAATCAAGCGAAATGGAAACGAAGAAGAAGAAGCAGCAAAAATTAACGATGAAATTACTTCCTTTAGGACATCTATCTCTTTTGCCATTTTACCGAGTATCTTGATCGGCGTGAAACTTTATTAAGCGACGTAACGAACAGACTCGTTAGCATCAAGCATTTACTGTCTGCGTGGATTCTTTTGATTTCGTATTGTGATAAAATTATTTTTAAAGAATTAAAATAAAGGGCAACAGAAAAGGTTGGAAATATTGGGTCGACGCGTTCGAAATTGCCGATCGTAATTATTTAGCGCGTTGACCGTCACGGTGGTCACGTGTGATCGTAGATTGTTTCTCCTGTAGCGCTACCGTGGTCATAGTTCAAATATTTATAATTGTAAAAGTGGAATGAACACTGACAGTTCATAAATTCATAAATTCATAAATTTTGAACATCACCGCTGATCAGAGGACGTGTATTATTCAACGATTAACACTTTGACCGCCACGTCGAAATCACTTGTTTTTCTCGGGACGCCGCGCCGGTACATAGAAGATTTGATAAAAATTAGTCTCTCATTTTTTATCTTTTAATAAAAATTTTTAATCGCGCGTTTTAATTTTTAACGACCAGCGCACATTTTATTTCAAAGTATTCTCTAATCGGCGACAATGTTCAAAATTCATTAACCGTCGATGTTCGTTCAACTCTTACAGTTATTTAATTTATAAGCATTTTATTTTAGCAAATTTATTTATAAGCATTTGAAGCACTCCGGTCACCCGATGACCACCATGGCGCTACAAGACAAACAATCTCCCGTCTACAGGAGAAACAATCTCTCGTCAACGTGTTAAAAATTTTTATTGGATCAAAAATGAGAGACTAATTTTTTATCAAATCTTCTATATACCGGCGCGACGTCCCGAGTAAAACATGCGATTTTAGCGTGGCGGTCAAAACGTTAATTATTCAATGCGATGTTCGCTGGGATAAATCGTGAAACATATCAGGGTGCTGAATGAAATGAATTTCTTCAGATTATGGCGGATAAACATATTTATCAGCGAAAACATATTTTTTATTCAAGATCCTATTCGAATCGGTAGTTTCATCCGCAACGGTCCAATAAAAATAATCGTAGGAGCTGTAAGAATTAATGGAACGAGCCGTTTAAGTTTCAAACGATAGAATTGTGTTGGTGGACAGGTCGTGAAGATGCTGGTGGCCGTGGTGGTGCTGTTCGCCATTTGCTGGGGTCCAATTCTGGTAGATAATATGCTTACCGCCTATGGCTTCCTTCCACGTGTAAAAAATGGCAGACACAAACACCTTAACACCGCCTTTCAGTTGATGGCTTACTTTAACAGGTACGTCGACGCGGCGTCGCTTTATCAGACGATATAGTATCATCTTTTCGAGTTTATTGGATCTACACCACAGGCTGGAATCGGCTATCATGTTATATAGCATCAAACTTTTGAATCACTTTTCCATTTATACGTGTGTCAAATCGTCAGCTAGTTTTCTCAGTTCGAAATTAATACTGTGTTAGTAATACTTGCGTTTAGATTTTTTATGGGATAAGACAATTCTAAATTTCTTTTTTTTTATTTTTTAATTCTTACGTTCTTTGGGATGTGCAGTGATTTTATTTCAAAAAGCGAAGTATAGATTCTTTTACTTGCACTCGAATAGCTTCTGTTTCATGTTTTAATTTCTCTATTGCGTTAACACCGAAGAAATCGTAACGAAAGGAATTAAAAAAGATACATGACGCAAGGAAAAGAAAGCTTTATCTATATTTTTAACAGAAAATCTAAGGAACCGCAGTTGCTTTATAAAGTGTCTGTAAAAAATTACGAATGGTAGTTCTAGTGTTCACTGTGCTAGTTTTTTTATAAATTTTATTCACTCCATATTGGAAGTTTAAATAGCCTTCAGTCAATTTTCAGCCAGTGTTCGTATATTTCTTAACGGTAGAATAGATGCTCACGCTTTCCAGTCTCATTTTTCGAAGTGGAAAATGGATTAATCCTTGAATGGCTAAGTGACAGATCGCTGGGTAGAAGTTTCGAGGTCGCCGGAGATATTTCCGTCCTCCTTTCCTCCACTGATTCTTGCTCTCCAAAACATATTAATCATTCTTGAAAGTCTTTCTCTTTGGAAACGTTGAGCAATCTTGAACACGGCAAAGCTCCTTCTATTCCTTTTAAAACAATGCACGAAAGAAAGTTTATAATATTTTCTAGAACACCCGTCATTCTTATTTCTCTGGATTCGACGAATTTTTCGTGATTTTCTGTGAAAAATATAGCTAAAGATTTGTTTCTCTTACGTTAGATATTTTCTTAGAGTACCTATCATTTTTATTTCTTTAGATTCGACGAATTTTTCGTGACTTTTCGTGATTTTCTGCGAAAAATATAGGCAAAGATTTGTTTCTCTTGCGTTAGATATTTTTTAGAATACCTATCATTTTAATTTCTTTGGGTTCGGCGAATTTTTCGTGATTTTCTCTGAAAAATATAGCTAAAGATTTATTTCTCTTGCGTTAGATATTTTTTAAAACACCTATCACTTTTATTTCTTTGGGTAGGCCTACTTTAATCGTCGGTAGGTTTAGTGTTAAATTAAATATTAGGGTTAAACAAACCCGTAGCCACTCGATAAAATTGTAAGGAATTACAGAGAATGTTTTATCGCATACTTCTCGACGAATTACCACGAGTTCTCGCAGAAATGGTGTCATAATGCAGAAGCGTTTAATTAATTTCCATCGAATCGCTGCTCTTCCGCGAACCACTTGCAATGATCAGCTCAGGAGGACCATTATGTCCTTATCGATTTTCATTTTACTTATTTCTATCTGTGGCATGAAGGCGTTAATGGTCGTCGTCAGGGTAAAGTCTCTTTAATAACCCTTTCTCGTAATAAATCGCCTATGCAACGATCCGAGCCGTAAGAAAATTAGCGTTCTATCGGTCTGACATGAACCGGTTACCAGGTTTTAAGCGAAATGAAAAATTTCGAAGCCGTTGGAGCGTTCAGTGATCGCCGAGCTATTTTCACAATTTATTTCCCGATTATTATCCCCGCGGAGATATTCCTCGTTTTTATTTCAACATCAGACGATTCTTTCCTCCGCGTCATCCGAGATTGTTCATTTTATTACAAGTTGAACCGTTCCTCCAGGAACAACACGCTTTCATAATCGTTTCCAACGTCGTTCTTTTTATGATCACATTGTGTTTCAGCTGCATAAATCCGATCATTTACGGATTTATGTCGAAGCACTTCAGGGAGAGCTTCCTGTCCGCGGCTTGCGGTGGCTGGTGGTTCTGTTGTCCTCGAAGGGGTTACAGAGCGCCGGTGAAGAGGCACCCAAGCCTCAGCCAGACCAGGACGACCAGTGTCAGGTACGCAGGACAAACGTACGCGGTACACGCACATTTCGGCGTTATTTTATTGTCATCTTTCTTCTGCTCCGTGACGTAAAGGTTTATTTGAGGGTGAAACTATCGCGAGTTGCTCTCGAGAATATTTTCATTGTGAAGAAGATTTTAATAATTTTATATTTATTGTTAATTATACTTCAGTGACTATATAAATATTAAAACACAAGAAGAATTTAATATTTTTATATTTATCGTTAATTATACTTTAATGACTATATAGATATTAAAGCACAAGAAGATTTTAATAATTTTATATTTATTGTTAATTATACTTTAATGACTATATAGATATTAAAACACAAGTAGATTTTAATATCTTTATATTTATTATCAATTATATTTTAATAATTATATAAAATATAGGGAATACTAATATTTATATAATTATTGGGAATATTCAATTATTCTTCTTGTGTAAATTTCTGAGAATAAAAATTTCCGAAGCTGTTCTCAATTGGATGCACAGTTTGAGGAATATTCTGTACAGCAACTCTCGCAAGGAACTCTGAAATGAATAGCTAATTTAAGGGTTTCCTAATTTGAGAGTGAAACCATCGCGAGTTGCTCTCGAGAGTATTTTAATTATCAAGATTTTAATAATTTTATATTTACTGTTAATTATACCTCAATGACTATACAAATATTAAAACACAAGAAGATTTTAATATTTTTATATTTATTATCAATTACACTTTACTCATTATATAAAATATAGAGAATACTAATATTTATATAATTATCCCGAATATACAACTATTCTCCTTCCGTTAATCTCTGAGAATAAAAATTGTCGAAGCTGTTCTCAAATGGATGCACAGTTCGAGAATATTCTCTGGAGCAACTCCCGCAAGGAACTCTCACATGGATAGCTAGTTTAAGGGTTTACTCATTTGAGGGTGAAACCATCGCGAGTTGCTCCCAAGAGTATTCCTCGCGAATGTTCAATTGTCCTTCTTTCGTAACTTTCTGAGAGTAAAAATTTCCGAAGCTGTTCTCAAGCGGACGCACAGTTCGAGAAATATTCCCTGGAGCAACTCCCGCAAGGAACTCTCAAAGGAACACCTATCTTAATAGGACATGCGACAGACGTAGCCGAAGAATCACTGTTTTCAATTTCAGATTGTTATGGATTAATATGTATAATACCCTGAAGCGGTAGCCACGTCGATAGAAAATTCACAAAAAAAAAAGAAATAAAAAATAGTAATAATTTCTACACTTTGTCGTGTGATTTCCGGCTCGAAAGATGTTTGGTCGCCAGGCTGATTCTGTTCCGCAAATGGTCTGTACCTTTCTATCCAAGTTTCGCTTAATCGATACGTCGATCATGAAATAAAAGGAATCGTTCCAGACAATGAAACGATGGTCCTCTTTTTCCCCTTATTCGACCTATTCGATTTCTATTCGCTGAAAAGCTTTCTCTCTTTTTTTTTTTTTTCTTTGTTTCGATACGCAACGTGCTTTCAGTTACCGGTTTCGAAAAGCTTCTAAAGTTTGGCGAAACGGGTTGACGGTGTTCGTAAAATCTGTAGAAACACCGTGTCGAGGTGTGTGCAAATCGTAAAAAGATTTTATGCGCGTTTGGACCCGGTGTTTTACGAGTTCGGGCTTTACGAATTCGAGAAATTAGAAGGACGCCCAGAGTGGATCGGTTTCAAAGGAAACTGCTCGTACGTGAACGAACGCACGCCTCGAGAATAACTAGCGGTGTTCTTGGCCGTCTCTCTCTCTGCTTCCGAGCATGCTGTAACCGCGATCGAACATGTTCGAAAATGGAGCTTAATAAATATTCGTTTCTACATCAGTCTGGTTTTCTTCTTACTCGTTAAACTAACAGTTTGTCCGAACGGTTTACGAGATACTCGAATTACAGTGTTTATAATTTTCCACCGATTTTTTTTCAATCATGAAACACGTGTTCCTTCCGAATAAAAAGTTTCGTTTCAAAATAAACAGATCCGCCGCTGGCCAACTTTTTTTTCTTCCCAAGAAACGCGAGTCAATTATTATAAATTTTCTCGCGATCGTTGACGAAGCGTGCGACGATTAAACACGAGAAAGTATCTTTTTTTTTTTTTTTAATACATGATTCAGGTGGATAAGAAAATTCGAAAGAGTCGAAGTATCGAAACTCGACCGATATCTACCTCGTGGTCCAACCGTGATACGCGTATGAAAAAAGAAAAAAAGAAGTTGGCAAAGAACTTGGCAAACGAGCATCCGAAATGTCGCATAAGTACGATGAAACTGTGACTGGAAGCATGAATTTCCTCTAGGTAAACCGAACAGTTCAGTCAACAATGTTATCGCGAATTTGTGTGCTTTCTGCCAATTATTGGATGCTTAGCTGTGAATCGAGAAGGAGGGGTTGAAAGAGGGCGGAGGAACGTAGTCGGTTCTGTCGGAAGCTTTTAACCCTTAGCGCTCGTTTGGCTCCGCTACGGAGACATTCTGTTTTCAACATGGTCGCGCTCAATTTCCAAAGACATGACGATGATTTAGAAAATTAAAATTTTATGCTTCGTTTACGAGAGGAAAAGGGATATTTGTAAAATGGATAAGAACAAGTACTTTCACGAGCAATGGTAATTTTCTCCGTTCAATATAAAGCTTCGTTTCTATTGTTACTTTTACGATAAAGAATCGTTTGGAGTGCAAAGGGTTAATAACGCTAATTCTTTTATAAAACGGTTATAAAAAAGGTTATAAAAAATATTAGATTGGTAGATAAATTCACAAAATATATTTCCGTGTCAATCTTTTAATTACGAACCGACGTCGTTAAAATTTCCAGAACTGTCTCGAAATTAATCGCTGCTGTAGTTAAATCAAGTCCTTCGTGCTCCTGTTTTTTTTTTTTTTTTTTTTCGTTTTGTTCTTCGAATTTATTCTACAATTTCTTTTTGTTGCAGCATGCGCTTGTTTCCAGCTGACCATTGCACAGATAGGCCACCATTTCTTCCCATATTATTAACCGCGAAATTAACATAGCCCTGCGACCTGTGCAACGCGCATTGGACGCAATCCAGTTTAGTTTAAAACCTATAATCCTGTTATCTAGACACCCTGACACATTATACTTAAATAATCGTCCAACAAAGTTTCATTCTGTCTGAAAGACACACAGAAAATTACAAATGTTTACGATTTTTTATTTACTCAGTTAATTTACTTTATTTTAAAACAAAATTTGAATCCACGAGGATATAGAATTTAATTTAAAACTCTCTGAAGAAAATTATGCACGTCGCCATAGAGGCTCCAGTTGAGTGCAAAGGGTTAATAATTAAAAAAAAAATCACAATAATTCCATATAAAAATAACTTTCCATAGAAAAGATCTACAAGTCGTCTTGGACGTTAGAGAATTTTGATTAGGCACCACGGAGGATTTTCAACCACCGAGTGCAAAAGGTTAATAATAAAAAAGAAAACCACAATTCCATATAAAAATAACTTTCCATAGAAAACATCTACAATTCATCTTGGACCTTAGAGAATTTTGATTAGGCACCACGGAGGATTTTCAACCAATTTTCAACCAATTTTCAACCACCCTCGAAACTCCGCGAACAACGACCCCCTCTAATGTTCGCCATTTTTCTACCCCTCTGCTTTCAGATGGACCTGATTTTTTCGTCGCGCCCAGCCCACCTCCAGGCAGGCCTCTCACATGTGAAAATCGCAACCGAGGGAAGCAACGAAGGAAAGATCAGGAAGAAATCCCGAAGAAAATATTTTCCGGTGGTTCCCAGCGAAGAGGAGGACGCTGGTACCCAAAGTCGATTATCTTTAGGAATCCGTGTTGGGAACTTGCTGGACCATCTTTCGCGAATTCCTCGCAAAGTGTTGAATTGCTCAAGTGTGTGCATGCCGAGATTTGCGTCGTGGAATTATCGAATAGCGTGAATTCGTCTCGTGAATCGTGTTATATCTGTTTCGAGAAAATATTTCCCGATCGAATCCGTGGTTCGAGATCCTTAGATAAGATACATATTTTGTAGATAGAAAAATCTTCTGGACGGTCGATACCTATTTTGACTTAGAATATTATTAAAATATTATTTCAGGGATTGACGAAAAGCTGGGTTAATCTGAACATGGTTAAGCTTCGTTCGCTATCTGTTTCGAGCAAATATTTCCCGATCGAATCCGTGGTTCGAGATTCTCAGATAAGATACATATTTTGTAGATAGAAAAATTTTCTTGAACGGTCGATACCTATTTTTGACTTAGAATATTATTAAAATATTATTTCAGGGATTGACGAAAAGCTGGGTTAATTTGAACATTGGTTAAGCTTCGTTCGCTTGTTCCCATCCTGAGGATTTAATTAGAAATATTCCGTACAAGGTTATCCTTTCGCTGCAAAGTGGACAGCTGTTATGTCCATACAGCAGAAAGCGTGTATAATCTTCCTGCATGACGTACAATCGTCTACGTTGTCCTTTGTATGTTTTGTTAATTAATTGGTTGCTTGAAATGTTTGAAAAGGAGGAGATTAATTATTTTACCCGGTGCGACGTCTTGAAGCACAACGTTCGATACGAGCTTTCGGTCTTAATCCTGCTTATTATATTCATAAGAGTAAATCCTAGCTGTAATCGTGACTGTCTATCTTTTTAATAAACGGGACGAAGAAAGAATTCTTTCGCGCGCTCGGAAATATTTTTAAAAGCAAAGTCGAAACTTTGACATAGTACCGAATAAAAAAAGAATATTATAAATCGAAGAATATGCTTTGGTACTATTAAATCGAACACAATAGGAGGATTAAGGACCTGATTTATAAGTTGAAACATAATTTTTGTTTTTAGAATTGTTACAGTTAAACGTTAGAAGACAACAGAGAAATTTATTAATTAATAATACTCAGCCTAATTTCACAGATTACTCGCAAGAAACTCCTAGACTGAATTCTACTTATAAGAAACCACGATCGCAGTTAAATACAGCGGGAAATTCAAGCATTTTCGTAGATCTTACACAGAGCAAACTTTTTCAAATAAGAAAAAGAAGATAACAAAAATCGTTCCTAGCTACGAACGAATTTGAAATCAAATTTTTCAATTTCACTGGATGTAATTAATGTAAAACGCTGTAATCTACCGTATTCGCATATTTATTTGTACATATAAGTATACACGTAATTTTCATCATAGGTTACGCTTAATATTTCCATCGATGGTATAAAATTCCAGAAAGACCAATGTACGAAGTAAATGGAAAAAAAAAGAAGAAAAAAAAAAAAAAGAAAAATATATATACATATTACACGAACGAAAGGAACAAACGATACCTGCGTTCGTTCTCGATTTACATTTCGCTCGTTCTATCTCCGATGACGATCACCGTGCTTCGTAGGCGCGCAATCGCGAGCTTAGATCGATAATCGTGTACTCGAGTTTAGGTGTAATAATTGTCGAACGAAAATTCTTGCCGATGTTCGACCAATGGGAAAAAGATTCGCTGATCAATCGTAGAGAAACGGTACCGTCGAGTCTCTGCGCACTGTACTACTCGCGGTTCACTTGTAGATTGTACTCTAAAAATTGTACGGTAGTTTTTATCATGCGTTTTAAGATAAATCTTCGAGCCTACTGTATATTGCGAGAAAAGGAAATTTTTTTTCTTCAAAATCGTGCTTCGGTGTGTTAGAAAAAAAAAAAAAAAAAAAAAATCTTAGAGAAAATATTCGAGGATCGTTGTTTAATCGTAAAGAAAATTCCGATGCTCTGTTATCGACGTTAAAGAGGAATGAGTTAGTTTCATATGCAAGATTCATTGTTTCGATTAATAATTAAATTTTTGTAAGGTTTCCTCTCGATATGACGACTCGATTAGTTAATTAATTAAGATAAAGTATGGCGAAATTTAAGGAAACGCTGGTCGATCGAGCTTCCGTAAGCATTAATTATAAATTCATGGGAGTCCGTACGATCTGTATGCAAATGCGAAGAATGCGTGATAGCGTGTACGCGTGTCAGTCATTGTTTGACGAGAAGTGTGTCGTGTGCTCGCGAAAATACATTGGTTGATGCGTTAGGTATGTTTGCGACAGCATATCGTCGGCAAGTTTCTTTTTCCATGGAAGCGAGTCAGGTTTATTTCGACTAAGTTGTGAAGCAACGCGCTTTGCTCAGCGAGCACAGCCGGTCGGAGTTTTAAATAATGTTTCTTTGTATTTATTTTTATAGGAGCGTGTCCGCAGTGTTGTAGCGATTTTTTACGTCCGCGTCTGCATGTAAATATTCGAATAAACTATCGAAGGTACATCAAATGTGGTTTCATTGGAGCGACGCGGAGGACTTGGGTAAAAAGAAACCTGGAAAATTTATTTCATACCTTACAATTTATTTTCCGCGCATGATCCTTTTCCGAGTGAGTGTGAAAAAATGAGAAAGAAGATGTGAGAAGGGTCTTGTAAAGCTTGGAAAAATGGGAAAGAAAGAGAAATTTAGGGAAGCAGAGAAAAATAAGAAAATTTGGAGCATTGAAAGAAGAAGATTTAGGAGGATAAGGAAAGCTTGTGAAATAAGGAAAAGTAAGAACACTTGGAGAATTAGGAAAGCTTGGAAAATAAGAAAGGGTAAGAAGACTTGGAGAATTAGGGAGATTGGAAAAAATAGCAAAGCTTAGAAAACTAGGGAGATAGGAAAATATTTGGAAAATTAGGAAATGGAAAAGCTTGCAAAATAAGGAAAGAAGATTGGAAAAAAGAAAGCTCGAGAAATTAGGAAAAATTAGGAAAGCTAAGAAAATTGGAGAAAAAGAAAGTTCGAAAAATTAGTAAAAATAGGAATGTTTGAAAAATAAGAAAATCTAAGAAGATTCGGGAAAATAAAAATGCTCAAAAATTAAACCCAGCATTGACACTGAAGAAAATAAAAAAGCTAGAAAAATTAAAGTTCCGAAAGATCAAGAAAAATTACCAAAATTAAGGGTACTAAAAAATTATATAGCTAATAACACACTGCCACAGATATTTAAAAATGACTCAAAACAGTTTATTTAGTTCACAATAATTAAAAAAAAAAAAAAAAAGTAATGCAATTTATACGTTTGCGAGTTTAATTTATCTCGAATTTTTTATCAGCTTGCGAGACACGCGTTTTATATCTGTTGCGTCGTATCGGTGAATATTTAAAGGATAATCGAAGCGAGGAAGCCCGTATCGCAAGTCCTCGCACCCCGTATCGGGAGCGAATAACCGACGCGAGGAAGAAGCGACGTGGAAAAATGCCTCGATGGATTCTCGAAATAATTTCTACGCGAGAATCGAGCCGGCAAACGTATCGGAAGGGAAGTTTTCAAATTATCGGGCAGCTTAATGAAATTGACGAGTGTACGGACGGAGACGAGCAGCGTTCTATTTGGCCAAGCATATCATCGCGAAGTCGTTCAACGTCGAGCTTCCCAGCATTAATTTAACCATCGCGACGTGATAGTAATTCGATTTTTTCAACTCGTCCGTCTTTTTTCCCTTCTTGGATTTTTTCTTTCCCTTCGGCGCTGTTTCCGCCGTTTCTTTCGAATCGAAAACATTTTCCTCCCGTTTCGGGTGAAACCGTACACCGAATTCCATCTACGATGTGAGAAATTATTTTTCGAAGCATCATTTTTTAAGCAATTCTCGGCAGGATAATAACAGTACGGAAAGTGAGACAAACAAGAATCTCGGTTCAAGTTGAAACAACTTAAGCTACGTTAACTACGTTAACTAATGTATCTATATTTTAAAAAATTAATTTTATTCAGTTATCACTGCGCTATTAACCCTCTATAGCCCGAATTTCGTCTGCTTATCGGAGAAAAAATTACGATTGATTACAGTTTTTCAGTTTGATTTGAAAATTTTTAAACTAATAATTACCGTAGATGGATCGTGGTGTCGCTACGGTAATACAGTAATCAAATTTAATAGCGCAGTGATAACTAAAGAAAATTAATTTTTTCAAATATAGATACATCAGTTTGTAACTTTTATGTTACACGGTCCCATAGAGGGTTAAATTTGATTACTGTATTACCGCAGCGGTACTGCGATCCTTCCATAGCAATTATTACTTTAAAACTTTTCAAATAAAAGTGAACAAACCGTAGTTTTGTAATCAATCGTAATTTTTTCTCTAATAAGCAGACAAAATTCGGGCTATAGAAGGTACCTTTTTTCTTTCCGGAACCACTAATTGCATCTTCTCGTCGAGATTCCAGAACGAGAAGCGGTTACGATCCGTTGATCGTTGCAGGTTTCCACCTAGTATCGCTAATTCCTCGTTCGGTCGGAGATTATCACCGAATTCCACTCTTCTCGACGATTTTCCGCTGCTCGTACCGTCACCTTTCCCTTTCCTCTTCCTCCCAGCCGATTTCGAGGGAGATTCCTCTGGATCCCGCGCAATTTCACCCTCCAACACGTCGATCAGATAAAGTCGAAGAATCAGCGGACACGATCCGGTATTTTGTACCTAACGTGAATAACAAAAATTGAAACATTACGATTTCCCTTGGGATGGAAGATAAGTTATGTTTTACGGCTCGGAGACCGGCTGATAACGCGGAAGAATTGAGTAGTTTGTGGCAAATTTAGGCTCCCTTGGCGGCGAGCGATTTATTCGGTAGACGTTCGAAAGGTGTGTCTTTTGGAAAATAAAAATAGAAAATAATGTAGAGGTAAAGGAGAAGAAGACAAAAAATCATGAAAGTTTCTGTGCGATAGAATGAGATAAAATCGAAGAACTTGGAGAGACTGTTCCATAGAAAATTTAGTCGAATTTGAGGCGATGCGACTCTTGAGGATTCCTTGAATTTTTCCAGTTCTTACATCGAGCTTTCGAAACGACGTCCAAGTGCTAAAGGGCTGAAGCGGAATTCAAGAGAAATCTAGGAGTCGAATTAAAGGGGGGCAAAAAGTTGCGAAAGTGGAGAAACGTAGGTGAAGAGGTGACGAGGAAAAGGAAGAGGGAAAGGTACTAATTCCAGGGATGGAAAAAGATAAAAAAGGATCTTCGCGGGAGATAAAATCGAGGAATTTAATCTACCTTAATTTTTTTTAACCGCGGCTTTCATTCAACGTAATCCTGTATCGATTAATACTACAATTACCGAAGTGGTCAAAATGGTTTATAATTTCTTCTAAAAATTGTACAAATTTACAAGGACGCATTTTGAGGGATTTTCTATTATTTTTTTATAATAATATCCATAAAGAATTGTTACTCTTTGCGTCGCGTATTTTTTCAAATGCACATTATTTTAATTTTTTTAATATTAACGTTACTTGGGAAATAAAGTTACGTGGTCATCAAAGACTGTAGACTTAGAAAATCTGTAGATTTTCAAAGGATAAACGCGAGGAGACGCGGTACTTGAAAGTTTAAGAATCGGAAATAATCGATGAAACTCGTTTCGAACTCGTCTTCGGCTGTTTAACCTTAGCAAGAATCGTTCGCTTCGCCACCCCTATTTATGTGTCAACAACTTCTTAGTTTTCTTGGTAAATAATGCAAAAAACGAGGGACTCTTCTTGAGAATTATCAGAGAAAAAGTATAAAAAGTATTCAAAGCGGCATTCCGCAAAGAAGATTCCTCCGCGTTAATTTTCCGAGATATTAGCTGCCAAATGAGAGAAAAAAATCGGAGAAGGATAGCGCAGGGTTGTTTAAAGGAGTAGAATTTTTTATTTCCTTCGAAAGAGGGTGCGAAATTCGTGGATCGTTCACGGAACTTCTTTTTTCTTTCCGCTTTTCACATTCCGGTAACGTTTTTCTCGGACCTTTTTCACGAAACGCGCAATCTTGTGATATCCTGGACAAAATTATGTTTCACGTCGCGTTTCTGTCAGAATATCTGGTGATCCTTGGCCATCTTTTGATCGCTCGACGTTCTCCTAAGGGATGTGGTTCGAGTTATCGACATTTGTCCACTCTTCGGGTCTCATTCGTGCCTGATACCCGCTTCCAGTTAAGTCGATTTCTCGATTTAGAATAATATTTTTCCGAACGGACGACGGTACTCCGTCAGGAAGCCAATATTCCGAGCCGTGACGTGTATTTTTTATGTGTTTCGTCTGCCTTCGAGGGGGATGAACCCGGATCGATGGTATCTTTATTTGTACCCTTTAAGAATTGATGTACGACGCGTGGTGTTAAAGATACTCTGGGGAAATTCGAGTGAAATATTTACCGTTACCAAGCGACATTTTACCCGAGGAATATTGATCGCGTATTTATTACCGTGTAATTCGGAATAATAGATTTACCGGTGAAACTTTATTTTAATTATCCCCACCGTTGGTGAGAAATTTAAAGAATCCGCTTAATGGAATGTTTCCGAGTGGATTCCTCGGTTGTTTGAAATTTCTATTTTTTATTAGGTTCGTTGATAAGTTCCTGTGGTTTTCGGTGATCATTGTGTTCCAGCGTTTTGAAATGGAAATTAGTTAAGATCGTAAAAATAAAAGATGACTTAGCAGTTCAAACAGATGTTATCGAATATATTATTGAACAAAAATATTTTCTTTTATAATGAAAAGAAAAATTGTTTTTTATTTACACGTTAAAAAACCACACTTTCTGGCCAAGCCGACTAGTTTCGTCTCGAATAAAATCTGCTCGACTCTGGCGCAGCGTTCGAGATTAATTGTTACAGTTGACACGGTCACCGATTAATTCGATGAAAATTGAATAAATTTGGGAACATTATTGGACGAGGCGTACGGAAAATTGATACGAAACTTGATTGTTTCGTCGGTTATAGGCTGACGGGTGTAAATGCTAATCGATAAGATACAATAAAAGATAATGGATCGCAATTCATCGTGTAGCGATGCCAGCATGAATAATTACCATTCGCTGGCGACTCGCTTCTCCAATTAATCTTGATGCAACAATTTCATGTATCCGCGTGATCTAATGACAATTATGCCTGTAGTAATTCCAGTACCTCTGTTGAGCTACGCGTGCTTCGATCCGGGTATTCGTCCGTTACTAATGGATTATATTTTGCGGATAACTAATTGCTTCTAATTCTGTGTTCCAACGAGCGTTTTAACAAGCAACAAACCTCGTTTCGTAATAAAGTAAATAGCTTTTGTCGATCAACGAGGATCAATTAAGGATGTATAATGCTGTTCGAGATTATCAGTTTACTTTCCATTAATAATAATCCTGTTGGGAAATTCTATCAAGTTTAATGGACCTGCAAACTTTTAATAGTTCCACAACTTCTCTATTTTTCTTTTTAAATATAAATATTTTCAATTTCGAAAGAGACGACGGAAAGATGAACGATAGATCGTCGAGAGGCTATTTTATCAGCAGAGGGTACGCAAAGTTATTTTTTTTTTGGTTTCCGTTTAGCGTATCAGGCGTCGATAGTTTATCGCGAGATTCGACGAATGTATTTTTAAATGTGATTGGTGCAATTAATAGTTTTTAGCTGTAACCATTGAAAAATAATTTTTCAGCAGTGTTAAGCTTACAGACATTCTTAGCTCCGCTGGTTTCTCATCGGTAACTTCGAAACGAGCGACTCGAAACCGAGGCTTCAAGACATAAGATGGCACCACTCCTCGCCCCGAGACTTTCAATCTCCATCTCGTTCGGCTTTTGGGACTGGACACCTCGAAATACTCGTTCTGATAACAAAAAAGGAAATTTATTTCGCCATTTTTTTACGCAACGAAGAATATTGTATCATAAATTCGTGG